>APFE030569655.1:100325-130382 GCA_000404065.3 Pinus taeda
CATCATGTATAAATATATATTGTAACATTGAAAGGAACATAATGAAAAATTAAGCTAGTAGTCCTGGTTTTGGGATCTAGGGGAAATCTCTATGTATATGTGTTTTATGTGTTATGCTCTCGCATTGTTTATTTTCTGTGTTTTAGAATTCATATGCAGGTAATTTTTGTATGAGGTTAAAACCTACATTTGGTATTAGAGTTGTTTTGCCTTCAAGGGGATGCCTTTGTTGCTAAGGGGTTTTGCTCGGGCCTGTGGTAGACCCCGTTTAGTGGGAGATCTGCGGGATTGATTCTGGTGGTGAAAGAAGATGGTGAGCAGTGGAAAGATAGAGATCAAAAATTTAATGGTCAGAGTTTTGAGTTGTGGAAACTCAAGATGGAGGATCTGTTGGTGGATAAAGATTAGTGGATCGCGGTAGATCCAGGTACTAAACGAATGGGAGTGTCTAATCAAGAATGGAAGAAGTTGTATTGGAAGGCAAAAAGCATAATATGATTATGTGTCTCAAATTCAGTATTGCTGAATGTATCAGGGGAAGCTACGGAGAAGGCTTTGTGGGACAAGTTAGGGACTTTGTACCAATCTAAATCTCTGGTGAATAAACTGTTCCTACAGAAAAAGTTGTATAACCTGAGGATTAAAGATGGATAATCAGTGGAAAAGTATCTAAATGAGTTTAATACTATTGTAAGTCAGTTATCGTTTGTTGATATAAAAATTTCAGATGAAGATAAGTGCATTAGTTTGTTGTGTTCTCTACCATATTCATGGGATAGTCTAGTTATTGCAATAGATAGCAATACAACTACCTTGCAGTTTGATGAAATAGTCTCATCCTTACTAATGGAGGAGATGAGACGGAAAAATATGGAGAGCTAGAATGGTGATGCCTTGTCTATATGAGGATGGTCCTAGAAAAGAAACAAAAATAAGTCATCGAGTGGGAGATCTAAATTTAGAGGGAGATATTTTCCAGGAAAACCTATAAAGGTGGTGTGCTGGAAATGTGAAAAGGAAGGGCACTACAAAAGGGACTGTAAATCTAAAGCTCCTGATAAAGGAAAGGGATCTGATGATGCTCCTTCTACAGAGGCAAAAACCACCTCAGATGAAGGTGGGGATTGTTGAGATTGCAACAAGATGATGGAGCTTAGTGAAAAGAGTTGCCTTCACTAAGTGAGCCTGCAGGCAAATTATGGCGCAAAGTCTATTTTTAGACTATGTCTATTTTTAGACATATGGATCATGTCTATGAGTTGTAGGATGTTGTTTATGGATGATTGGTCAAGTTGGAAAAAATAGATAGACTTCTATTTTTAGACAACATCGGTGACACTGTCAAGTCTAAATATAGAGCAGTCAAATATTATTAGCTCATAATAATATTTAGACTATAAACTTTATCTTATTCTCTTGGAGCACTTCAGTTTGAGCTACAGATGTGGCACATGCAACTGTCAAAAGGAAATGCATTTTCTTTATGGGTCATTTGAGTTGTTTCATGTATGACTTCAGTTGGAACTCAATCATTTGAGTTTGGTGGAGTTGATTGTGGAGTTGATGGAGTTGTGTTCAGTTTGACTTGGTTAAACTAGTTGTAATTAGTCTAACTACAAATAGAATAATGATGAGTTGTTAAACTAAATATTAACTCATAATGCAACTAAAGAATACATCAGTTAACTCAGTTGCATGTCAGTGCATGTTTAGTTCAGCAGGGACAAGTGTTCGAGGATCAGATTGCTATCAGTTGTGACTATAGTTGTGCATGAGGATTTGCACAATCAATGAGATTGAGTACTGCCAATGACAATTGGCCAATACTAAGTGATTATAGCCTTTTCTCACGTGATTCCTAGTGTGAGTGATTCTTTTGAGGTAAATACGAGTTTGGTTCAACCATTATCATCCATTCTTGTGCAGGTATTGAGTAGTGGAAGCAGGCAGGCAGTGGAATAGATTTAGAGATCAGATCTGGGCTGTATTGTGTGTAACAGGTGGAGATAGTGTTGGATACTTGTGAGAAGTATTGACTATTGTAATGTTACATGTTCTCAATCATTAATATACAGATAGTGTGGGGTTTTCAGCTGTAAGCTTTCCCCGGGTTATATACTGTGTTAATGTGTGCATGCTCTTGATGTTTTATTGTTATTGATGCTGCTATATTGATGATCAATGTAGAGGAGCTTATGTATTGTGTATGTATTCTGCAATAGTACATGATCAGGATAATATCCATTGAATATGTGTTTATTATTCAAAATTTCTACATGGTATTAGAGTTGTTGATCATCAGATCTACTATTCACGAAGTGGTTACATTCTATTTCTTCAGGCAAAGTCTGTAATCGGGCCAAGTAGCCTCTAGATTCATCCTTCCTTTGGAAGGTGAGATATCCGGTGAATGCTCATACAGTCGATCTCTGTACAAGAAATACCTTTTTCTCACAAATTCTAGATCAGAAGCGGTTGAGTTTGGAGCTGGTAGAATTTGAATTTGCAACAATGTTTTCTTGGTATGAGCGAGGCAATGTCTTTCACAGGATTGCGATTGGAGTATGACCTTGAGGGTAGTATGAACTATATTGCATGGAAGGATAGGATGGAGGCAGTATTGGATGATAACGGGCTGAAGGAGTTCATAGAGATGGATGTCCCAAAGCCTACTGATGCTACTCAAGCTGATGCTTGGAAAGAGAATACCGCAAAATGTCGAAGGATTCTGTTGGAGGGCGTGAAGGATCACATTTTGTCTAGCCTCCATGGAAAGGCTACTCCATATTTGATGTTGAAATCATTAATAGAATTATTCCAAAGCAAGAGCGATCAGAGGAAGTTGGCGCTCAAAGATAAACTCAGAAACATCAAATGCAGGAAGGGTGACAGTATGCCCAAGTATCTCACGAAGTTCACTCAGTGTCAAGATGAGCTGGGAAGTGCGGGGGTTACTTTTGATGATGAGGAATTGGTGAGTTTGGCTCTCCTTGGTCTTTTGAAGAGTTGGCATTCCTATTAGGACTTTGTCAATGGTCGAGAGAAATTGCCAAGATGGGAAAGACTGTAGTCACATCTTGTGTAGGAGGAGATCAGGCGGAGTACCAGGGACGGATCTTCATCAAAGGGAGCTGATGAAGAAAATTATGCTTTAGCTACTAAAGCAAAGAAAGGGAAGAGTAAGAAAGCTTCTCAGTCTGGTGCGAAAGGAAAGAAGCAGGACATGTCCAAGGTGAAGTGTTTTCACTGTCACCAGCACAGATACTATGCCACTAATTGTTCGCAGAAGAAGAAGAACAAGCAAGCTGTTGGATCTGCAGCAGGAGAGGCTCTAGCCTCATAGTTTGAGCTTGATTTTTCATTGATTGCATGATTGGTTTCAAGTGTGATGGGATCAGTTTGGTTCTTGGATAGTGCTGCATCTTTTCACATGACGGGAGATAGAGATTTGTTTTCTCATTTGGAGGACAAAGACCTTGGAGTGCACATCGAGATGGGCGATGATGGTAGATACAGTGCGATCGGTATCAGTACCATTTCCTTGAGAGGGAGTCTGGTAAACCCTTTGTATTGAAGGAAGTCATGCATGTTCCAGGATTGAAGAAAAATCTTATCTCTGTGGTGATGTTAGAAGACAAGGGATATGATGTTGTTTTCAGCAAGAGAAAAGCTTTCCTGTGCAGTAAGACAACTGGTGAGACCCGGAAGATAGGGGTTTGAGTAAGGAACCTTTATTAGTTTCATGTAGATGGATGCGCAACAATGGTAGGCAAGGAAGAAGGATTGGTGAGCCGGGATGATGGCGAGTTGTGGCATAGGAGATTGGGTCACCTTCACCATGGAGCCTTGAAGATACTGTAGCAGATCACTACAGGGCTTCCTAAAGGCACACTTGTGCAGTCAAATCAGTGCAAGGGTGTACTTTGGGGTGTTTGTGAAAGCCACCTTTCACAAGAAGGATAGACGTGCCACAACGATCCTTGAGAGAATTCACACAGATGTGTGTGGATCTTTCTCAGTTTCTTCAACAACAAAACACAGTTCTTATGTGATTTTGTTGATGATTTCTCTCGTAAGTGTTGGATCTTCTTCATGCAGAAGAAGAGCGAGACATATTCAAAGTTATGTGAATTTAAAGCACTGGTCGAGAAGGAGTCGGGGAAGAAGGTGAAGGCTCTTAGGAGCGATAATGGTGGTGAATACATCTCGGATGAGTTCAAGGATTTCTGCAAGGCAGAAGGGATTCGAAGAGAGCTCATATATCCCCATAACCGACAACAAAATGGGGTAGCTGAGCAGAAGAACAGAACAATCATGGGTGCTACACAGGCGATGTTGCATGATTAGGGCCTACCCCTTCACTTGTGGGTAGAAGCATGCAATACAATAGTTTATGTGCAGAACCATTGTCCTCATAAGTTACTTGGCATGAGTACACCCGAGGAGGCTTATTCTGGTAAGAAGCTTGATCTTTCTCATTTGAGGATTTTTGGTGCTAACGTTTACATGCATGTGACGAAGGATGCCAGGAAGAAGTTGGAGCCGACTGCAGAGGTTGGGATATTTGTGGGGTACACTGATACGCCCCACAACTATCGTGTGTATTTGCCAGACAGTGGTAAAACTGTTATGCGACGGGATATAAAATTTCAGGAGGAGAAAGCCATGAAGTGTTCGCTTGAGAGGGAGCTACACTTGCATGCAGATGAGGAGCTATTAGTTCCTAAGGATGAGCTTCAAGACATGGATCAACCACAGGACGAGGTTCATGGATTGGAAGAGACCACTCATGCAGCGCCAACCATCAGAGGGCGAAAGCGCTTGACAGAAGCTGAGCGACTGGCTCAAGATGCAGAAGTTGTAGGACCACCTACAACCCAACGTAGACAGAGACAGTCACCTGATCGGTACACTGGATACATGGCTCTTATGAGCAAGTGTGTTGTGACTGAGCCATCTTCTTTTGAGGAAGCTGTGGAGGATCTCGCATGAGTAGACGCCATGGTGGAAGAGTATGATTCTATTGCTAGAAACAGTGCATGGGAGATTGTTCCTAAACCAGAAGGGAAATTAGTGGTGGGTTCAAGATGGATCTACAAAGTTAAGCAGGAAACTGACGGGAGTGTGGGGAAGTACAAGGCAAGATTTGTTGCCCGAGGATTTTCACAGATAGAGGGGATCGATTATGAGGAGATCTTTGCACCTATCGCAAGGTATTCTTCCATACAGATGATTCTTGCTCTCTTAGCGTAGATGCGATGGCACATTCATTAGTTGGATGTGAATAATGCGTTCCTTCCTAGAGGTTGGAGGAAGGAGGATGCTACTTCAGCGGAGGTAGTGGATGCCACTTGTTACCAGCAGTTGGTGGAGTCACATGTGTGCAGGCTCAAGAGAGGCACATCGAGATATGAATTGGATGAGGTGAAGCTATGTGGCTTCATGGATGCAGATTGGGCAGGGAGCTCAAGAGGCCGATTATATGGCAGCAAGGGCATCAGGTACCATCATATCAAAGATTGTGTGCAACAGAGGATCATGTTACTTTCATACATTCCAACGAAGGATCAGGATGCTGATATTCTAACGAAGGCTCTCACTAGGATCAAATTCGAATACCACTAAGGTAGGATAGGGGTTGTTGATAATCCATATCTTGTCAAGAGGGAGTGTTGAGATTGCAACAAGATGATGGAGCTTAGTGAAAAGAGTCGCCTTCATTAAGTGGGCCCACAGGCAAATTATGGTGCAAAGTCTATTTTAGACTATGTCTATTTTTAGACATATGGATCATGTCTATGAGTTGCAGGATGTTGTTTATGGATGATTGGTCAAGTTGGAAAAAATAGATGGACTTCTATTTTTAGACAACAGCGGTGACACTGTCAAGTCTAAATATAGAGCACTCAAATATTATTAGCTGATAATAATATTTAGACTATAAACTTTATCTTATTCTCTTAGAGAACTTCAGTTTGAGCTACAGATGTGGCACATGAAACTGTCAGAAGGAAATACGTTTTCTTTATGTGTCAGTTGAGTTGTTGCATGCATGACTTCAGTTAGAACTCAATCAGTTGAGTTTGGTGGAGCCGATTGTGGAGTTGATGGATTTGTGTTAAGTTTGAATTGGTTAAACTAGTTGTAATTAGTCTAATTGCAAATAGACTAATGATGAGTTGTTAAACTAATTATTAACTCATAATGCAACTAAAGAATACAACAGTTAACTCAGTTGCATGTTAGTGCATGTTTAGTTCAACAGGGACAAGTGTTGGAGGATTAGATTGCTATCAGTTGTGACTATAGTTTTGCATGAGGATTTGCACAATCAATGAGATTGAGTTATGCCAATGAGAATTGGCCAATACCAAGTGATTATAGCCTCTTCTCACATGATTCCCAGTGTGAGTGATTCTTTTGAGGCAAATATGAGTTTGGTTCAACCATTCTCTATTGAAATGCTAACTGAAATAAGGAAGGGAAAAATAAACAAGAAAGAAAATCAAGAAAGCTTAACCGAAACCAAGACAAGAAACTGAATGGATTGGAACTGAATGGATTTTATTTTTTTATTCAACAACGATTCTCTGCACATTACATTTCTTGGGCATTGTGATTATTTTATATCATGAACCGTCGTTATATAACTAATATATCGGTATAAAACTGTCTAGTTATATTTACCCAAAATTACTAATTCGTTGTCAAACTAACAAACTCCACCTTGACAACAATTTTCCTAATCCCTTGCCCATGCCCATTCATCATCTTTTCTGCAAACCAAGAGAAGCTAAACACCACCGCAGCTTCTCTACTATTACTGGCTTTGTGAATATGTCTACAGAATTCTCTCGTGTATGGACCTTTTGAAGGGCCAGTTTTCCGCCATCGATCACATGTCTCAGAAAATGATACCTTACATCAATGTGCTTGGTCCTACTGTGATAGGTAGGATTTGTAGCCAAGTGAATAGCACTTTGACTGTCACAAAGTACATTCACTTTCTCCTTATTTCTTCCAATTTCATCGAGCAGACCCTTTAACCAGATTGTTTCTTTACTGGCATCTGAGGCAGCTATATATTCAGCTTTAGTAGTGGACAATGCAACTATTTCTTGAAGCTTTGACATCCAACTAATTGCTCCACCTGCAAGAGTAAAGACATAACTTGTAGTAGATATTCTTTTGTCCAAATCACCTGCATAGTCAGCATCTACATATCTGCAGACTGATCCTTCACTACCATTAAAGACGATGCAATGATCACTTGTGCCTCTTAGATATCGAAGCACCCATTTCACTGCTTGCCAATGTTCTTTACCTGGATTTGCCATGAACCTGCTGACAACTCCAACTGCATGTGAAATGTCAGGTCTTGTAGATACCATCGCATACATTAATTTGCCTACCACATTTGCATATGGTACATGAGACATATACTTCTTTTCTTCATCAGCGCTAGGACTTAAAACCGAAGAAAGCTTAAAATGGGAAGCTAGTGGAATATTAACAGGTTTCACATTGTTCATAGAGAACTTCTCAAGTATTTACTCCACATACTTCTATTTTGATAACCAAAGCTTACCATTTTTCATGTCTCTGTGTATCTCCATGCCCAAGATATGTTTTTATGCTCCAAGATCCTTCATATCAAACGTCCTAGAGAGTTGAGCCTTTAACCTGTTGATCTCTTCCATTCTTTTGCTTGCAATAAGCATATCGTCAACATACAAAGCTAAGATAATGAATATGCCATTGAAACTTTTGAATTATACACAATGATCATACTCACTTCTTACAAAGTTCTGGCTCACCATGAAGGAATAAAACTTCTTGTACCATTGTCTGGGAGACTGCCTTAGACCATACAATGATTTCCTGAGCTTGCAAACTAATCTTCTGCTGCGACCTCGTACAAAACCTTCTGGTTGTTCCATATATATCTCTTCGTTCAAATCACCATGTAGAAAATTTGTTTTAACATCTAACTGTTCTAACTCAATATTAAGCAATGCAATTAGTGCCAACACAGTACGAATAGAAACAGGTTTTACAACTGGAGAAAAAATCTCATGAAAGTCTATACCTTCAACCTGAGAATACCCTTTTGCTACCAATCCCACCTTATACCTTTTGATACTTCCATCAACTTTCCGTTTCAGCTTGAAGACCCATTTGCATCCAACAACACTTCTCCCTTCAGGAAGCTCTACAAGATCCCAGGTATTGTTCTTGGCTAAGGAGTCCATTTCTTTTTCTATAGCCGCTTTCCATTTTTCGCTATCTGTATCATATACTGCTTCCTGATAACAAGAAGGTTCCCCATCTTCAGTAATCAAAGCAAAAGCTGAAGCAGAATCTTCATACCTTTTTGGAATTTTCCTTTCCCTTGTAGACCTTCTTAGAGCAACTGGTTGCTGAACTGGTTCAGAAACTTGCACTGGTTCAGAAGCTTCAATGACTTCCTTTGTGTCTTCAACACCTTTTTCTCCAGAGGTTTCTCCTTCCTTTCGACTGTCACCGAAAAGTCTAGCCTCCAACTGAACTCGTTGATTTGCCTGTTCCTGTTCAATTCTTTCAACAATTGATTTTAAAAGACAGGATTCATCAAATGTTACGTCTCTACTAATGACTATTTTCTGCAATGTAGGATCCCACAACCTATATCCTTTCACTACATAGTCATACCCAACAAATACATAACATTTCGACTTTGGATCTAATTTTGAACGTTGATTTTTCGGAATGAGAGAATAAGCATCACAGCCAAATATCCTCAAATGTGAATAGTCATAAGACTAACCTATCCAAACTTCTTCAGGAATTTTACAATCAATTGCTACTGAAGGTGATCTATTAACTAAATAACAAGCAGTAGATACTACTTCTGCCCACAACTCCTTTTGCAAGTTAGCATTGCTGATCATGCTTCTGGCTCTTTCCATAAGAGTTCGATTCATACGCTAAGCAAGACCATTTTGCTGAGGAGTATAAACAGTAGTTTTGTGTCTAACAATTCCATCATCCTTACAGTATTGTTCAAATTCACCTGAAGTGAACTCACCACCATTTTCAGTTCTTAAGCATTTAATAGATTTGCCTGTTCTTTTCTCTACCATTACTTTAAATTGTTTAAAGACATTTAATACATCAGCTTTCCTTTTTAGCATATAGACCCAAAATTTCAGTGAGTAATCATGAATAAATGTTAAAAAATACAGTGCACCTACATATGACATAACAGGGGAAGGCCCCCACAGATAAGAATGAATATAGTCTAAAACATCTTTACTATTATGATTTCCAACTTTAAATATCTATTTACACTGTTTTCCATACACACAATGTTTACAGAAATCTAAATTTAAGGATTTCAGACCAGGAAGAGATTTACATTTCATCAATATCTGAAGACCTTTCTCGCTCATATGACCCAATCGCTGATTCCATAAACGAGTGTATGCTTCTTCCTTTTCTGACGCAACCGCTGCTTCACTGATCTGAGTACTTCCTTTTAACTTGTAAATATTTTTGACCTTTTCTGCCTTCATAACCACAAGTGCTCCTTTAAATATTTTCAAGATGCCATCCTGACCTGTAAAGTTATAACCATATGAATCCAAAACTCCCAAAGAAATTAAATTTTTCTTCAAATCAGGTACATGTCTAACACTAGTTAATGTTCTAACTGTGTTATCATACATCTTAATTCTGATATCTCCCACCCCAACAGTTTAACATGATATATTTTTACCCATAAACACAGAACTACCATTTACATTTTCATACGAGGTAAACCAATTTCTATGTGGGCACATGTGATGCGAAGCACCAGAGTCTAACAACCAGCTATCTAAACCCTGAGAGATATTACATTCAGGTGAAGTTTCATCTATCATAAACAATTCTTCAACAAATAAAACTTCATCTATCATACCTGAATCGACCTGATTCGCTTCGTTCTTCAGGTTTTCAGACTCCTTTCGTTTCCAACAGTCCTTCTTCAAGTGTCCAACTTTATTGCAGTTCCAACATTTTTCCTTACACTTCTTTCCCTTCGATTTCGATCTGGAAGACCCCCTTAGTTTTTCTCCTCTTTCCTTTGAGCGTCCTCTAGCTACCATGGCTTCTGATGCAGCTATCTCAGTGCTGGATTTCCTTTGTACTTCTTCAGACAGGAGAGCTCCCATGACTGATTCAAACTTCAAAGAATCAACAGTGCTCAAGCTGATTGAAGTTACGAAGTGATCCCATGATTCAGGTAGAGAACACAACAAAGTTATTACTTTATCTTCTTCTTGTATTTTAACTTCCATATCTGTTAATTGACATATTAGTGTGTTAAAAACATTCAAATGTTCTGTAATGTTTGAACCTTCTTTCATTCGAAGACTGTATAATTGTCTTTTCAGATAAATTCTGTTGGTTAATGACTTTGTCACATAGAGTTTTTCAAGTTTTTCCCACAATCCTAATGTCATAGTTTCTTCAACAATGTTGAAGAGAACTTCATTCGATAGGCATAGCCGGATGGTACTGAGAGCTCGAGCATCCAAGTCCTCCCAGCCTGAAGTAGTCATGGTCACACTTTTCTTAGTTGCCTCATCCAATTCCTTGTGCAAGACTTGTTGCACAAGCAGATCCCTAACCTTCAGTTTCCAAAGAGCAAAATTGCTCTTTCCGGTGAATTTCTCCACCTCGAATTTTGCATTTGACATCTTGGCCATTTTTCTAGGATTTCAATCTTCAACTATCCTTTTCTTAAAAAAAAATTGTGTTTCCCTTTTTCTTAAAAAAAACTAGGCCACTTTTTAAATAAACAAATTTTACAAATTTCTTTCTACAATTTTGAGCCTTTGTTTTTCTGCAATAATTTTTTTTTTTTAGAGAAACCCTTCAACAAATTTTACTGATAAAATAAAACTTGTTATTCTTACAGAAACCCTGCTCTTTATCAGTTTTGGACAGCTTTCTTTTCAACTGGTTTATGAACCCAACCCAAAATATTTAGGGTAAACAAAAAAAAATGGTCTTCAACAAATAATTTCCTTTTATTTTAAATTTTTTTTTTACCCGGATCTCACGCAGACTCTGTGCCTTCTGAAATCACGCAATCTCTTCCACAAATCCTCTGCAACTTTATGCAGGCCAGCAGGCAGATAATGCAGGCGAGTTACAGCCTTTCACCCATCGTTGATACAGACAACCTTTCACCAATCAATGATACAACTTCACTTCTTCTTCAGGCAGTAAAGGGAAAAAGAAACCCGATGAAGGTCAGCCTTTCACCTCATGCACAGGAAAAAAAACCCCACGCATGTTAGCCTTACACCTCATGCACAGCCTCACTTCTCAGATTTCTGGACTCATGCACAGCTTGTAGGTCTCAGCCTCACACACAGCTTTTCACTCACAGCTTCAGGTTTACGTTGATAAGTCTTGGACTCACGCGTTCACTTCATCACATAGAGGTTCAACGTATGGATAGCAGGATCCTTGTCATGCAAAGTCTCAACACTTCTGGAAAAATCATGCAGCAAAGAAAAAACTGCTCCAACCGTTCAATAGCCACCTCGCCTAGATTTGGACTCACGACTCTTCAAGCCAGCATGCAGATAACTTCACGCAGTAAATAAAAAAAAAACTTGGACTCACACCTTCAACGCACAGCCGTGTTTGGTCTTAAATCTTGGACTCATCCCTTCAATGCACAATCGAGTTTGGTCTTCACGCAACAAATAAAAATTCTTGGACTCAGGCCTTCAACGCATAGCTGATTTTCTTCAATGCCTCGCTGGTCTTCACACAGCAAAGAAAAAGTCTTGGACTCACGCCTTCAACGTGCAACCTATTTTCTTCAATGCCCAAGCTCACTGCCCTCAGAGCTCTGATACCACTTATGGAAATGCTAACTGAAATAAGGAAGGGAAAAATAAACAAGAAAGAAAATCAAGAAATATTAACCGAAACCAAGACAAGGAACTGAATGGATTTGAATTTGTTATTCAACAACGATTCTCCGCACATTACATTTCATGGGCATTGTGATTATTTTATATCATGAACCATCGTTATATAGCTAATATATCGGTATAAAACTATCTAGTTATATTTACCCAAAATTACTAATTCGTTGTCAAACTAACATTCTCATCCATTCTTGTGCAGGTATTGAGCAGTGGAGGCAGGCAAGCAGTGGAATAGATTTGGAGATCAGATCTGAGCTGTATTGTGTGTAACAGGTGGAGATAGTGCTGGATACTTGTGAGAAGTATTGAATACAGTAATTTTACATGTCCTCAATCATTAATATACAGATAGTGTGGGGTTTTCAGCTGTAAGATTTCCTCGGGTTACATACTGTGTTAATCTGTGCATGATCTTGATGTTTTATTGTTATTGATGCTGCTATATTGATGATCAACGTAGAGGAGCTTATGTATTGTGTGTATATTCCACAATAGTACTTGATCAGGATAATCTCCATTGAATATGTGTTTATTATTCAAAATTTCTACAGGGATGTGTACTTGGCTTCTTCAAGTACACATGTAGATCATGAGGCATGGTTGATTGACTCAGGTGCATCTTTTCACTTCACTCCCCATAGAGAGTGGTTTTGCAAGTAGGAGAAATATGATGGTGGTTGATAAGCCCCAAAAATGGGTAACTTTATGGGCTTATTTTTCCTATTATTCTCGTTTAATCCACCATTCTTCATATTTTTATGCATGCTTTTGAATATATTTATGTTAATTGAGTGAATGAGAATAGTCATTTGACCACAAAGTATAATACGTGCTTATTGCATATTTTTGGACATTTTTTGGACCAAGGTCAGGCATTTATGGGCAAATTGGCAGCCAAATACGAAGGAACAAGGCTAAGGATTTATAGGAGGGGTGTCTCCTACACCAAATGATCCCTTCCTCGAGTTCTCCACCATCAACTCGGAGTTCAAAAACCCACTAAAGATGATTTCAATGGGCTACTGAGTAGGTCTATTGAAGTCGTTGATTAACTGCAGTTTTGGGAAGCCAAGCTCCTAAAGTTAAGGAGGACTGTTGGGAGTCCTCATTTGCATAAATAGGATGGCTTTGATCCTTAGTAGTTTAGCCAATGAACAATTTATTTTTTCACTTTACTGCAGCCCTGTATCAGCACATTTTCTTGTTCTTCTTGCAGACAGTTTTTGTGATGTAATGGTTATTGTTTGATTAATGAAGATGAATCTCACTTTGCACCAGCTTTGAGATTTCTTAGGAGGCTGTAGCTCTTGGGGTTGGGCCCAACCCAAGTGCCAATACCTCCTTTGTGTACTTTTATGTGTTTTCTTGGATTCATAGAATAATTTCTGTTATTTAGGTTTAAATCTTGCTTTGTTACTTAAGTTGTTTTTGATGATTAAGATAGTTTTTCATGCTTCAGGTTGATTTGATAGTTTGGTAACAGAAAATATCCACGCTGATTAACTGCAGTTTTGGGAAGCCAAGCTCCTAAAGTTAAGGAGGACTGTTGGGATTCCTCATTTGCATAAATAGGAAGGCTTTGAGCCTTAGTAGTTTAGCCAATGAACAATTTATTTTTGCACTTTACTGCAACCCTGTATCAACACATTTTCGTGTTCTTCTTGCAGACAGTTTTTGTGATGTAATGGTTATTCTTTGATTAATGAAGATGAATCTCACTTTGCACTAGCCTTGAGATTTCTTAGGAGGCTGTAGCTCTTGGAGTTGGGCCCAACCCAAGTGCCAATACCTCCTTTGTGTACTTTTATGTGTTTTCTTGGATTCATAGAATAATTTCTGTTATTTAGGTTTAAATCTTGCTTTGTTACTTAAGTTGTTTTTGATGATTAAGATAGTTTTTCATGCTTTAGTTTGATTTGATAGTTTGGTAACAGAAAATATCCACAAAAATGCTATCAATCAGTCCTTGATCTCATTTCTTCCTCCTGGGGACCATGAATTGAGACCAAGGCACACTTACTGCCACAAAAACATTGTTTTTGTCTTCCAATGCAATTGCTAGTGTTAGATTTTAAGTTGGAAAAGTTGATATCAATTGTTTTTTCATGTTTATATCTATTCTTTCTTATTTTCCATATCTTTCTTGCATGATCTCCTGTCTATAAATTTATGTTCATCATGTTTCTGGTTTTTAGGTCAGGGTAGGTCAAAATAGATAAATCTTTGTTTTTTAGTCTTGCTTGGATCAGTTTTAAATAAACCTGTACAGAGCACCTATAAGACACTTCAGCCTATCCTTCCTTCACCATCCAACCTGTTCCAGCCTCTTTCCCAAGGTTTTCCTCACTTGTTTGCCACACTTTCCCAAACAACCCTAATCTCTACTTTTTTGTGCAAAATCGCTTCCTTCACCTTTGAGCAACTCCAACCATATTCTTCACTTCTAAGCTTCATCTACTAGATTCTAGACCCCTTAATATCCTTATCCATCCTTTGTTTCCACTTTCCCACCGTTTTTCTACCATCAACCCTCTAAAAACCACTTTCGTCCTGTGCCTATAGAACTTCTTGTACAACCCCTGCAGACTTCCTATAGAAGTTCACGTGTGCAATTTTTCGAGACCTGATCACTGTGGAATTCTCTAGAAGGGTGCTAGGGACCCCTTAGGTCCTCTTCTCACCTTCCCAACCTCATGAAAGTGCCCACTCTATTTCATTTCACCAATAAACCTCTACACAGTCAAAAATAGTTAAACCACATGCATAATAATTCTGCAACATTACTCAAAAATACAAAAAGATGATTTTTCCATATTTTCCTTCAGAAGTAGCTTAACCACATGCATCTTACCTTTTCAGGAGTCAATGGCGTCCATTCCAACATCTTTCATCTCTTTTGTTATACAAGTAGGGTTAGTCGGTAAAACTAGGGTTTTCTAGGGTTTGCATTTCCTTTTAGCTTTCATCTTCTTTCTGCAAGTAGGCTAGCCTCTCTTGAGTTAGCTTTCATCCATCACAGTTAAAATATTCTTCTAAGAACTCATAGAAGTTGGCTTAAGCTTATAGCGAACTTGTAATAGCTGATCAAGTGACAGCCTACAGTAAGAGCTAGTACTTGTGCATATAGCACCATCGCTTCCAAGTTTGTTACGAACTACAAGGTTGATAAAACTAAAGTAGGGAGTCCCAGGAGTTGCAGCATTATAGCCACAATACTGGAGCTCACCATCTTTTTGGCACCATTGCTAGGGAAGCATCAGAGTATTTGTGATTACTTCTTTTCTTCTACTTTCCACTGAAACCTTCTGCTATAGTTCATTTCAGCAAGAGTAGAGTAGTTGTTTCATTTCAATTCTGCAATTTCAATTCTGCAAGCATAGATTAGCATTTGAATTCTGCAATTTCAATTCTACAAGCTTAGATTAGCATTTTAATTCTGTAATTTCATTTCTACAAGTGTAGATTAGCATTTCAATTTTGCAATTTCATTTCAACAAGTGTAAATTAGTCATTTCCTGCTTTCATTTCAATTATGCAATTTCATTTCAGCAACATAGACTAGTCATTTCCTACTGTCATTACAATGCTGCAATTTTCATTTCAGCTAGGTTCATTTTAGTTAGTTGTGATTTTCTATTCAATCAATTTTAGTTTTTGCAGGTACAAGCAGAGAAAAACACAAAAAAACAACCAAAACGATTTTCTTTCATGTCTCGTAGGAACAAAGACAATTTAGGAAAATTTCTACCCAACACCCCCACCACATCACTGAGTCACCCTTCTCTCTTCTTTGGTGGCAGTGATCTAGAAGAACCTATAGGTGAACCTCCAAAGATATACGAAGATCTTATAATAGAAGAAGAGCAAGAAAACATTCCTCCTGAGACCATGGCCAAACACAGAAATGGTATAGGAAATGACGAGAGAATAGAAGGCACCTTTCCCATCTGAGAGACCAATGGGGACACAAAAATGAAAAACATAAGTCCCTCAGCCTTACCTCACTTCCATGGATTGACCACTGAAAACCCTAATACCTTCTTGTTTTAGTTTGTTGTCCTTTGTTGAACATATGACTATGCAGAAGACAAGCAAAAGTTGAAACTCTTTCCCTCTACCCTCAAGGATGCAGCACTCCACTGGTTCATGGGGTTACCTAGAAATAGTATCACAACTTGGGCTTAAATGCAGCAAGCCTTAACAAAAAATACCGAGATTGCTGTAGGTCCAAGGAAACAAAGGGAGAAATCTTTCGGATGATCATGGGCAGTGATGAATCTTTAGAAGACTATGAAGAAATGTTCCAACTCAGTTATAAGAGGGTCAGACGCACACTTTCCCCCGAATCTCTAATGTTGGTTTTGCTCCGAGGAGTCCCTGAAGACCTTCTACATACCCTCCATTTACTGGCCGGGGGAGACATCTGCCAGCTACCTTATGATGACATAAAGACTGTGTTTAGAAACCATTCTAAGGCAGCCTGGAAAAGAGGTAGGTGGAGTCAACTTTTAGCTAGTGCCACCTTATCCAAACATGAGTTTGCAAGTGAGATGGAAGACCTCAAAAGTGAGGTGAGATAGACCATTTCCATGCAAATGGATACCTTCCGAATCTAACAAAAGCAAGAGGAAGCTGAGAGGGCTTTGGCCATCTTTTGTCCCAAATGCACATGGAAGCATCCTAGGAACGAGTGTCCATTGCACTCCATAGAGGTATGTTTCATTTGTGAGGGAGACCACCCTACAAACCAGTGCCCAACCTTACCCGGATTTAAAACTATGTACCAAGGGGCTGGAGGATCCACTGAACCACTTTACTTCATGAACCAAAGGAGCCACATGGACCTATAACTTACTAGTAGCGGATGCAAGGGACATCCCAGACTTATTACAACCCCAACTAATCCACTCACATACCTTCTTGGGGTCCCCCTACTCATCCTTCCTAGTTCACACCCCCTCCTTGGTCATATCCATCTCAATGCCATACTCAACCTACTGCTCATTCATTTCATTCTCATGTCCAACCACAACCTCAGTGGAATGCACCTCATCAGGGTTGTAGGCCCCAGTACAAATCTCCTCTCGCTATTTTGCCTCCACCACCTACTCAACCACAGCCATTACCTCCTGCTCCTCCAAGACAACCCCAGATACCTGCTCAACCGAACTCGAACACCAATAACAGACAGGCCCATTAGGTATATATTGGAGAGACAACATGCCCTACCTATGCTATGGAGATTCAGGAGATCAACCTACGATCTGGGAAGATCTTCCCAGATATCCAACCTCCTCCTAAGGAGGATGAGGAAGAAAAACAGGAAAGTAAACCCAAAGCCATTCCACCCTTTCCTAAGAGACTAACTAGAACCACACAACCAAACCCAGAAGAAACTAAACTTTTGGGAGAGATTAAACAGTTATGTGTGAGAATACCACTTCTCCAGGCCATAAAAGATGTACCAATCTACAACAATTTGATCAAAGAGAAGTGTTTCAGGCACCCAGGCAGGTGCAAGAGAGATGCCCCAACTATCAATGTCATAGGACAACTGTCTGACCTAATGTTGGGACAAGTAATCTATCCAAAATATTTGGACCCTGGGAGTCCTATAGTCGATGTCCACATCAATGGCAACATAATCCCCCACATATTGATTGATCTAGGGGCTGCCATTAACATAATGACCAGGGAAACTATGTGTAAACTCAACCTTCAGATTTCCTCAAGAAAGACCTCAAAAATACTGCAGTTGGCAGACTACTCCACAGTGACTCCCGAGGGGATTATGGAAGATGTCATGGTCTCCATTGATTCTTGGGAGTACCCTGCTGACTTCTTGGTGCTTCAACCAAAGGAAAAAATCACTAGATACCCCCTCATCTTGGGAAGGCCTTGGTTAGCTACTGCAGATGCTTACATCAACTGTCGAGTTGGGAGCATGACCATTAAGAATGGAATATGTCCAAATAGCTAGTCCTATACCCTCCCACCCAATCTCTACTCGAACATTACTTACCTCTCTAGTTGGAGGAGGGAGATGAGGATGAAGTCTACTCTACACCATTGTGCATAGTGGAAGCCACTAGGGGAGGCCATCAAACCGAGGATGATCCTATCGAGAATTTAATTCAAAATCCACCTCCTAGTGTGTTGCCATTAAAAGAGTTGGTATAAGAAACCCAAGCGAGTGCTCTAGCAGATCTCTGCGTGTCTGATCTGACCTCTCTCTGAGTTAAGAATGTGGAATTTGGCCCTGAAAGAACCTTGAAGATTAACTCATCCCTATCCTCCTCTCAGGAGAAAGAGTTGTATACCTTATTGAACAACCATTTGGATGATTTTGCTTAGAGATATAAGGAGATAAAAGGAGTCCACCCTTCAGTCTGTACCCATCACATTTACATTAAAGAGGATTGTAAACCAGTCATGCAGCCTCAGAGGAGGATGAATCCAGACCTTAAGGACATTTTCAAAGAAGAACTGCAAAATTTGCTAGATGCATGATTCATCTACCCCATCTCTGACAATGAGTGTGTTTCTCCTTTGTTGCTTGTGCCTAAGAAAAACGGGAAGTGGAGAATCTATGTAGACTATTGAGAACTTAACAAAGCTACTAAGAAGGACCATTTCCCTTTGCCTTTCATAGATCAAGTGTTAAATGGCCTGGCAGGGAAGAATTTCTTTCCCTTCTTAGATGGTTTTAGCAGGTATAATAAGATCCAAATTAGCCTAGAAGACCAAGATAAGACCACTTTCACTTTTCCATGGGGTACCTTTGCCTACTGGGTCCTTCCCTTTAGGTTATGCAATGTTCCTGGCACCTTCCAGAGAGCAGTACTAAGTATATTCACTGAGCTGGTTCATGATTCAGTGGAAATCTTTATGGATGACTTTACCCCTTATGGTTCTAACATCCAAGAAGCTCTAACTAACCTGAGGAAAGTTTTAGCCAAGTGTATTGAGACGAACTTGTCCCTCATTCCTGATAAATGTGAATTCCTGATGACTAAAGG
Source organism: Pinus taeda (assembly GCA_000404065.3). NCBI lineage: Eukaryota > Viridiplantae > Streptophyta > Pinopsida > Pinales > Pinaceae > Pinus > Pinus taeda. The sequence goes on from APFE030569655.1 coordinate 119,317, forward strand.
GACCGTGCTAGGTCATACGATTTCTCAGCGAGGTTTACAAGTGGATCTCAACAAAATTGCTCTTATCCAAAGGGTCCTTCCTCCTCAAAGAGTAAGAGATGTTCGGAGTTGTCTAGGCTTAGCAAGATATTATAGAAGATTCATAAAATATTTCAGTAAGCTAGCCTCTCCATTGTTTGGTCTTTTGGGAAAAGATGCTGAGCTCATATGGACTGACAACTGCCAAGAGGCCCTGTATTCTTTGAAAGGTAAGTTGATAACTGCCCCAATCTTGAGAGGTCCAAACTGGGCCCTATGTTTCCACATTCATACAGATGCCTCGAACAAAACCATAGGAGCAACCTTAGGACAAGGTTAAGAGAAGCTAGTGTTTGCCATATATTTTGTCAGTAAAAACCTATCCAAGGTAGAATTAAACTATATTGTAACAAATAAAGAGCTCCTAGTTGTAGTCCATTCCCTAAACAAATTTAGACACTACATCATTGGCTATCAAACGTTTGTATACTGATCATGCTGCAATTAGGTATTTGATGAACAAACCTGATTTAAATGCTCGTATCATTAGATGGTTACTTTTATTGCAGCAATTTGATTTGACCATTGTTGATAAGCCAGGTAAGGAAAATGTCATTGTTAATTTTTTTTTTAGACTAGATTTGCCTGCTAGTGAAGAAGGGATGGTGGATGATCAAATGCTAGTTGAACACCTATTTTCTATTTCAGTACTCTCTCCATGGTTTTCTGATATAGCAAATTATTTGGTTTCAACCAGTTCCTACCATACATGTCCTCCAAAGAGAAGAGCAAGATCGTGAGGAAAAGTGCCCCATTCACTTGGATTGGGGGCAATCTTTTTAAACTTGGACTAGATTAGATTTTCAAGCGGTGTGTCAGGGAGGAGGAAGTTTTTGACATCCTACTAACCTGTCATGATGGGCCCTGTGCAGGACACTTTGCAGCAAAAAGAACCACCTTCAAAATTCTACAGGCAAGGTACTATTGGCCAACTCTTCATCAAGATGTCTGAAGAGACATCAACCAATGTGACAGATGTCAAAGGATGGGGAAACCTACTCCAAAGGATGAGATGCCCTTGCAGCCTCAGGTGACTTTTGAGCCATCTGAGAAGTGGGGCATGGACTTTGTGGGTCCTATCAACCCTCCTTCAAAACATAATTCCTACATCATTGTGTGCACGGACTACTTGACAAAGTGGGCAGAAACAAAGGTAATCAAAGTAGCAACAAAAGAAAAAGTAGCCGAATTCTTGAGGGAAACTATCTTGTACAAGTTTGGCTACCCAAGAGAATTAATACAAATCAAGGAAGTCAGTTTACCTCTAACATGATTGAAGACCCGCTCACTCATCACAAGATCTAGCACAGAACTTCCACTCCTTATCATCCACAAGCAAATGGATAGGTGGAAGTTACTAACAGGGCTTTGGAAGGGATTTTGACTAAGGTAGTGAGCAGCAGCAGGAAAGATTGGGCAGATCATTTGGTTGATGCCACCTTGGCCTATAACACTACTTGGAAAACTACAACAAGGTTCACACCCTATGAGCTGGTCTATGGGAAGAAGGCTTTACTGTCCATAGAATTTGAATATAACACGTTGAGTTTAGCAGCTCAACTAGACCTACATCTCAGCCATGCACAACAGGAAATATTACTTTACCTGAATGGATTAGATGAACAGAGGATGTAGGCCCTTCTCCACTCAGAGGTAGTCCAACTTCAACGAAAGATATGGCATGACCGACATCTCCAAGAAAACTAATTTTAGCCAGGAGATTGGGCATTGTTATATGATTCAAGATACAAGGATTTCAAGGGAAAGCTAAGGACAAGATTGCTAGTACCATATATAGTGGAGAAATGTAATGACAATGGTTCAATCCTTATAAGGACCATTGATGAAGAAGCCATCCCCATGCTTTCCAGTGGGCATCGATTGAAAATATACAAGAAGCACCTTTCTAAGCAAGAGTTCATTGAAACTCTAGGTAAATCAGTACTGGTAGTGGAGTAGGTCCTATTAGCACCTAAATCCGCCTTAGGCTGAAGGAAGGCAAAATTCATGGTAACCACAAACCACGCTCAGTCTGGTAGCTAGCCCTACTAGAATAGGAGAGGGTTGTCTCTGAGTCACACTTAGTGAATAAGTGAATGAAAAGGCCTGAGATGACTTTGAGCTATGCTGTGCTAAGGAAGCTTCAACCAAGATTCGAAGCCGATCTTGCTCTTTGGACCTTTTTGCTTCCTTTGTTGCTTTGCTCCATTTAGCCTTCGAGCTCCTTATTCTGGCCTTTGCACTCATGTTCTATGCCTATAATGACAAGCCATCCTCCTCAGTATCGCAGTGTCCCTATTTTCCTTCTCCATCTTTTTCTCCAAGTGTAGGTTGACCCGATCCAACCAAGACTCACGGTTGTTGTTGATCTCTTTCTCCAAGGTAGTGAGCTTGATTCCTCTCTGGTGGACAGCTTGTCGATTTTCACAAATGCTTTGCAGCTCCATGATCATCTGTTGGTCCTCAAGCTATTTGTTTCTCTGCTCCAGATACTTGATGACCCATCTAGCCTTCTCGAAATTCAGAATAAAGTCTTTGATCTCCTTGTCCTTCTCCTGAATGGTCATCCTAAGTTTGCCATTTTCTGCCTGTGTCTCTTCATCCGGAATGAGGATGACACTAGTCTCCTGTGTACCTGATGGCCCGTCATCATGCATGGGATCCTTTCCCTTGTCCAATACTTGCATAGTTGATGCCGGAAGCGAGGCCCCTTCCACCCCGGGTGGAGATAACACTCACTTTGCTGCTGCAAACAAGTGCCTACTGCCTCTCTGATATGTAATGAAAACTAGCATGGTAGTGGTCTCATGATGCTCATGCTGATAAGAAGAACCACCCAACTCCTGCTCGGGCTCTGATAGTACATGTGGTGTGCTGAAGCGGTCACGGAATATGAAGTCCTCCCAAGTAATGCTCTAGAATTCGAACTGATGATCTACCAAAATCCGAATGAGAGCGAAGTGATAGACACTGTTAAGCTACTGCTGAGGGGTCTTATGCAGCATGAAGGTGTTCATCCTCTCTATTGCATATGAAGAACGGGAGGTTCATCATCCTCATCCTGGTAAAGTGAATGAGCAGGCGAATATGATAGGCATATAGTCTAGAGAACCTCCCCTCACAGTTGAAGTATTTCATGATCAACCTCATGAGTGGAGCATACTCATTCTTCAAGTATCTGAAGGGAAATACTCTTGTGAGCTCATCCACGAATCTAGTTTTGATGTAAGGCTCATAGTGATGCCTTTCCACCTTCTTCTTCTTATGCCACTGTTCCCCAACATTTGGAATACCTGTTGCCAATGATATAGCTTCGAGTGTCAAGGTGAAAGTGACCCCGGCCATGGTAGATTGACCTCCATGTAGATGAAGCACAAATAATGGGCCAACTCATGATGAACTCTGACATTTGTCACCCTTTGACAAAATTCGAAGAATGATAAGTACTGGAAGGATGACATGGCAAGAGGGCATGCTTGTAGCTCGGTGAGGGTAGTGGGTTAATCCCTAACATATCTGCCACTCTTGTGGTGTCTCTTGGGAGGCTGCTCTTCTGAAGATGAGTCACTCTGTGTCTCCCTCTCATACTTGGACGAATGTTGTGATGACATGACTACAATGTGGGATGTGATTAGGTTGCCCCTTTGATGATGGTGTGAGGCTAGGTGCCTTTGTAGTATCTGTTACCAAGGGGAACAATGAAACAGGGATTATTAGGAGGGAGTGATGAAATGGGAATAGGGGTTATAGGGAAAAATTTGTTAGGGATGTGGGAGGAGTTTGGGATTTTTGATAGGGTAGGGTTAGGGGTTTCTATTGAGCAATAGGAGGAGGGAAAAGGGAATGTGAGTTTGGTAGTTTAGGGCAGTGATGATAGGAAAAATGGCATAGGGAAACAAGGGAAAAAGATAAGGAACGGAAAGGGGGACCTTGGCATCAACAATACAATTGCACAACCCTAGCAAAATGGTCTCTTGGTGTATTCACATGGTTGCTTTAATAGTTTTGTTTCATCTCCATCATTGGGCATAAAACCACCATGTCTTTAACAAATTTGATGAACAAGTGGGTTAATAGAGCCTACCTTGCAAATTTATGTGCTTACCAAAAAAAATTGAGTGAATTTGGCATGTTTGGGCACTTTGGTTCTATGCGCCATGCCTCTGTCTATGTGTGCCACGCTCTAGTTTGTGTGCACTGCGCTCCAGGTGTGTGCCGCGCACATTATATCTTTGAACTGGGGGCAGGGGCTGTGTTCACCGCGCCCTTAACCTCACCTCTAACCAACCTTTCGCTGCTTGTTTACTCCTCGGCCTGTATGCACCGCACGCAAAGCCCAGTGCACTGTGCCCTAGGTATGCGCCACGTGTGTTACAACTTTGAACTGGGAGCGGGGGCTGTGTGCGCCGCACCCTGTGTGTGCGCCGCGCCCCTGACTGTGTGCGCCACGCCCTGAAAACCAACTCCCACTTACTCCAAATGCTCACCAAGGCACTCCAATCTCTTTGCTATGTCTCCCACTAGTTTTGATTTGCACAATACCTCTGATTGTGGTGGAAAAATTGTATATAAAGATTTGGGAGAGATGAGTTTGATTTTTTCCTCTTCAAAAACCCATTTTCTAATGTTGTGTTGTGGCACCTTTTCATTGACTTTAGAATACACTGATTTTCACTTTCCATTTGAAATTTTAGCTCAAATGACGAAATTTTTGGCACTCTTTGCAGGGATTGCATGACCAGTTATTTCGCCACGGAAACCATGACTGCATTTGAAAAATCAATTGACGATTTTTTTGCAAATTTTGTCAGAAATGACACTATTTGACTTTTCTTCAAAACAGAGTTTTGAAGAAGAGTCGAAGTCTATCCACATGACGATGAAGCTTTCTGAACCATAACTGTGTAAGGGCCTCACTCTGGCCTGCATGGCTCTGCTGGACATGTTCAAGTATCGAATTGATGAATTCCTAGACCTATACATCGAAATGACCTTCGTCCTTTAAAGGACTAGACCTTGAATGTCATGGACTTCGATGATGATTGATAAAAGACCTGAGCCAGTAGGAGCTAGACATGAGGGGGGGGAAATGACTATAATGACTTTCTCCATCAAATTATGGCATGCCCCTAGTAGAATGCAATTGGGAGAATGGAGCGGGACACCTAATCACGAAATGCATAAAGAGTTTTGATCTCTGACAGAGGACTTGACCAGACTGACTCTAACATTGGCTCCAATGGGGGATGGTAGCTCCTTGGAGGTGCCAAGAACAACAGATCTCTGGAGGAGCTAGACAGTGCCTTCATCCATTGGGCTATGGAGTCATCATTTTGATAGATAATATAGGACTCTGGCCCATTTACCAAGCTAAAATGACAAAAAAAAAAATTGACTCAAACTTGACATTAAAATGATTTAAAGACTAATTTGAACAACTCTAACGAAACTGAAATATAATGGTATTTACAATGACAGTGGAAGCAGTGTTTGATAACTTAGAAGTGGTACTGCTTGAGCAGCCGACCACTTATCAGCCCTCCTGGAAAATTCTCTCCGTTTATTTCCTTAAGAAGAAAAGCATTCTGCCCCCGATATGTTGCGATCTTGAAAGGACCTTTCCAAAGGTTCTCGAACTTACCGTGTTTGCCTTTCTCCTCATTTCTTGCATCCCACTTCAGCACTACATCGTCCACCTGAAATTTATCCACCTTTTCCTTTCTATCGCAAATTTTCTTGATTTTCTCCTGCAATTTGGATGTGTTCTTGAAAACTTCTTCTCTGGTCTACTGAAAGTGGACCATCTGATTCAGCCTCCTTTGCATGAGATCTTCTTCACTTCTGGCCTCCTGAAGAAGTTTGACAATCGGGGCAGCAAGAGAGGAAGGAAATATTGTATCAACTCCATAAACCAACTCAAATGGTGACATACCTATGGACTTCTTCTGGCTTACCTGATCTGCCCAAAGCGCATTTACCAACCTTTAATGCCAGCTCTTCTTGTTCATTTCCAGCAACTTCTTGATTATGTTGACCAATGATTTGTTTGAGGATTCTACCAATCCATTGCCTTGCAGATGATAGGTGGTTGAATGACCCAAAATAATGTGATATTTGTGACAAAATTCTACCATCCGCTTTGATTTGAAAGTTGTTGCGTATCGGTGATTAGCTTGTCCAGACAACCAAAGCGAGACAAGATGTTATTTTTTAGGAATGAAATGATCACCGCATCTGTAGCTTGTCTGGTGGGGATCACCTCAATCCATTTTGTGAAGTAATATGTGGCTGTGAGGATCCATTTATGCTATCCAGAAGAAGCAGGATGAATTTCGCCAATGAAATCCAACCCTCATTGTTGAAAAGGGGCGCTCACCTCTATGGGCTTGAGTGGTAGAGGCTGTAACTTTCACTTTCCTTCAAAAATTTGACACTTGTGATAGCGCTTAACCATCTTATATACATCAGCAAACAATGTCGGCCGAAAGTACCCTGCTCTCAGAGTTTTGTTCGCTGTTGACTTCCAAAATAGGTGATCTCCACAGTCTCCTTGGTGGCAGTCCTCCATGACTTGCTTTGTTTCCTTTTCCACCAAAAAATTTAACAAAATTCCACCAGGATCTTTCCAATTCAGTGCTGAATTAAGAATGCAGAACTTGGTAGCCTTCAACTTAAGTGTTCTCGCTTTGTTTCTAGTCATGCCGAGCGGAGGTGACAAATTTTTTAGCACATATATGATATCAGAATACCATGGAGAAAGAGCAAACATTTCAGATATCTGAATTGGTGGTTCTTCATCATTTTCATTAGACAAAGCAACGATCAAATTTATGTCCAAAGCATGCAAGTTTGATTCAGCCATTAGCTTCGCCAATCCCTGTCCTTTCACCAGTTTTGTGGGATTTATTTGTATGTCATATTCCAGCAAGGCTGTAATCCACTTGCCTCTTCTTCCTTCCGGATCGGCCTGCACTAAAACATCCTTTACAGCAGCGTTAGGAACATAGGCCAGGACGTGAGAATGTAGAATATACACCCGGAAACCTTTCATTGCCTTCACAAGTGCAAGAGCCTACTTTTCAATGATGTTATACTTTAAAGCTATGTCTCTTATAGCTCTGCTGAAAAATGCAATGGGTCTTTCATGATCCTCTCTCTTCTTCAATAATACCGTTGCCATAGTATGCTCCAAAGCAAACAAAAGCAATATGAAATCCTGAGTATAGTCTGGGCTTACTAGAACTGGTGCTGAGGAAAGTGCCAATTTGACCAAATTGAAAGATTTTACCACATCTTCCATCCATTTCACTTGGTTTTCCTTCTTAAGCATGTTTGTCATTTCTTTTAGATGCTCCGCAAGATTGGGTTCAAAGCAGCGGAGGAAGTTCATCTTGCCATTGAATGATTGTATGTAATTTCTATTCCGGGGAAGATCTATTCGCTGAATTGCTTGCACACGTGCCGGGTCAATATGGATACCATCCTTGGAGATAATGTGTCCGAGTAGTTTTCCTTCTTCCATGGCGAACAAGCTCTTCTTTAGATTTAGTGACAAGCCATATTTTCTGCACTTTAGGAAGACAGTTTTAAGATGGTACACATGCTATTCATCATATTTAGAAAACACTGTCAAATCATCCAAATACACCACCAAAAAGACATCCTTATTGTTTTCAAAAGCCAAGTCCATAGCACGCTAAAATGTGGCACCCGCATTCTTCAAATTGAAAGGCATTTTCGTGTAATGAAAGGTCCCCCATGGAGTGGTGAACGTTGTCTTGTCTTGGTCATCCTCATTAACAGAAACTTGGTTATATCCGGAATAACCATCAAGCAAGGACATGTGAGATGCCCCCACTACTCGTTGAAGAATATGGTCCATTTTAGGCAGTGGATAGTTGTCTTTCAATGAGACTTTGTTAAGATTTTTGAAGTCGATGCATAGGCGAATTTCCCCTGTCTTTTTCCTTACAGGTACCAAGTTGGAGATCCAATCTGCAAATTTGATTGGCATAATGATTCCTGATTTGTACAACCTGTTGATTTGTTTTTCAATAGATGGCAGCAACCTTTGATTTAGCCTTCTCAACTTTTGTCTGAATGGCTTTTGATTAGGCTTGATGGGTATAGTGTGTTGAATTATGTTGGTGTCATACGTCTTTAAATTAGAATAGTCCCAAGCAAACACATCTGCAAATGAATACATCAAACTGATATATTTATCCTTGATCTTTGGTGGAAATGCTTTGGACAATTTTACCAATTTAGGATTCACAGATATCCCAATATTGACCTCTTCCACACCCTTTTCTGTTGGTTGCAATGTTGGCTTGCGGGATACATCATCCTGATCGAAGAGTTCTTCTAGAGGTATCAAGCCTTCGGGAATAACATTATTCTTCAGCTGCAACACGTCCATTTCATTGATCTGCATTTCATTTGTACCATTGCCTTTTCCATCATCATTTTCTTCATCAATTGAGGTATCTTTAAACTTTCCTTTGTTTTGCAGAAAATCATCAATCTCGTCATCATCTTGGAACACTTGCCAATGTCTCTGATTGTCTAGAACGGTTGGATGGTGTTTGACATGGATTTCAAATTTGTTACTAGAGTTCATTGGGATTTTCAAACTACTCGTTGCCTTAGCAAGAGCATCGGAAATGCTATTTTGTATGCAAGGCACACATGTCAAGGTGTATTCTGAGAATAATTTCAAAATGTCTAGGACTTCGTTATGGTAGGCCCGCATCCTAGGATGCTTTGCTTGATATTCACCTCTGACCTGCTTGATAACCAATTCGGAGTCGCCATATACTGAAATTATCTTAGCGTTCAACTTTCTTAGTATTTTTAGGCTAGCAATCAGAGCTTCATATTCAGCTTCATTATTTGAACATTCAAAAGCCAACTTGTAAGAGAAAACCCGTATGTTACTAGGGACCTTGTTTGGGGTGTAGAAGGGACTGTGTACCCAAATTCCTATTCCAGCGCCATCATTTCCTACTGCTCCATCAAAATCCATGGTCCACAATCCTTCCTCTTCCTCTTGCAAGTGCTGGAAACCTGTTTGTTGTGCCTTGCCTACTTGTTGTCCATTATTTCTGATTGCCCAATGGTGTTTTGCTATTTTTGTTCCTCTTTCTTTAAAACTTCTCTGAAATTTTCTGTTATTTCCAGAATATCATCTGCTTCTACCAACTGACTATCTATATCATTCAAACTATCTGAATACAAAACAAAAGACTCTAAATCTGTATGTGTTAATAGGATGATTTATTGGTTTCTCCTTGCTTGTGATCATGTACTTCATTTTCTGTTCCTGATATAATTTCCTCATTTGTCCAAATACTGGAATCGTTGCATAGGAGAAGTCTAGTTGTAGTGTCCCTTTTAGTTTCGCTACCCAAGACCTGGAAAGAAGCATGCCAAAACTTGGAGGAATGTTTGCCACCACAATATCCATCAAAACATTCTTCATGGGGAGCTGATCCAAACTCACAACCAAGTCTTTGATGAGACCTATACATCTTACTCTGCTGGAATCAAATGAATAGAGATCATGATATTTCCAGGTGATGTCCAAACCAAGCTTGTCCATGATTGCCTTGGGCATGAGATTGTGAGAGGCTCTAGAATTGAACATGGCGTTATGTAAAACAAAATCATGCAACCTCAAACTGATGTAGAAAGGTGGCACCTCGCTATCATGAGACTCGTCATTTGATGCTGGCCCAAAAATCATTTCAGGCTGATCATCTTCGACATTCACCATGTCTGACATCGGATCCAAATTAAACATTTTAGATACTTGTCCTTTATAACTGTTGTTCTTCAATATTTCAGTCAAAGGGATGGATATTTTTAGTTTGGAAATCTCATTCTCTAAGTTGAACGTCGGAATCCTCTCCACCTCTTTGACCAGGATTTCTTTCCTCTCCCTTTCTTTCGATGTAACTTGCTGATTTGCTAGTTCTGTTGATGTTGATTTGCTGCTCTCTATTTCAACCACCTCCTTTCCTTTCCTTTGTGTACCAGCTAAATTATTCTTTGGCGCTTCAACATCTTTCTTTTTCTAAATGGGTCTGACTGGCACATCCCTGTTTCTAAGTGAATATCGCTGCTATTGGGCAGACAAAGCATTCATGTAGCCTCTTTGATATTCATCTGATTGTTCCTCCAAGACGGTGTCGCTTGCTAGAATGAAATCTCCATCTTTATGTGCAGCTGAATTCTCTGTATATTCCTCCTCTTTAGTGAGATAAGTAGGCAAATCGTCAGGAGTAAAGAGATGATTTTCTTCGCTGATTACATTCACATCTTCATCTGATTCCGGTCCATGCACAAAATTTTGCTGCAAAGGTGTTTGTACTGATTGTTGTGCAATTGGCTCTTGAGCTCGCTGATCTCTCTGTCTTATCCTATACTGTAATTGTTGCTGGCCACGGAAGTTAGGATTTCTAACTTGTGGCTCCGATTTGTCAAATTTCACTCTCTCAAGCATCTGCTCTACCTTTCGAAGTAGCTGATCTACTGAGGAAGATTCTTCATTTGCAGTGACCTTCTTTTCTGCTTTTGCTCTAGCCCTCTTGGTTAGCAAATTTGCTTCAACGCTGACTGTTATCTTCTGCATGTCTTCCATTGCAGTCGGTTCTCTTTCTCTCAATTTATAAGCCATATCAGCATCAAAACCATTCGGGAACTTCAACATGGCTAGTCCCACGAGTGGCCTTAGATTATCTGCAATTTCATTATACACTGTATTGAATCTAATGCAATAATCTTGGACCGACTCACCAGCGTTTCTCTTGATTTTCTCATATTCGGACAGAATTTGAAGAGGGTTCTTTTTCACTTCCCAATGGTTCAAGAATTGTCTTTATAGGTCTGCCAAGGTGGCGATACGTGCAGCCAGTAAACCTCTGAACCATTTCCTTACTTCACCCGCAAATGCTAGTACAAAAAGTCTCATCGCCACGTTTTCCGCA
>APFE030569660.1:0-25272 GCA_000404065.3 Pinus taeda
ATAAGGGGTTACAGTAGTAGTATAGGGGCCTAAAATTGTGACAAGTGTAAGAAATATTAAAGCTCCCTTACGGGAGACTGTTCATTAATATTTCTAACATCTTAACCAATTAACTAAGAAATGAAGGCATTTAAACATAATTCAAATTAATTACAGGAAATATTAAAGCTCTCTTACAAGAGACTATTCATTTATATTTCCAACATCAAGATCTTTAAACTAATGAAATTAAAAAAATAAACGAAAGAAATCTTACTATATCAAAACAAGTATGCAAGTGAGGCAATGGGGGCCCTCCATAGGTCCACAAGCACCCTTTAGAAAGAACTCAAATGTAGAAGAAAATCCAATCCACTTTATTTATCGTCAATTGCAAATTGCAATTACAAGCTCCAAGTTCTACATTCCGAAAGGTTCTAAATCTCCATTACAATGATCCTAAAATCTAAAATTACAAATGAAGGACTAAGTTTCTAAATTCTAAAAATTAAGATTACAAAGTGAAGATTACAAATGAAGGAGATAACACTCCTATCTATACAAAAGCTATGATAACAAACTCATAAATGTAAATCCACTATTCCCTCCTTTGACCCACATATTTCTCAACCAGTGGTGACAAATAACCCTATCCTCCACGATCTGCTTCGTGAGGTCCATGAGGTCCATGATCTCCTCAAATTCGAATTTGAACATAGAGTGTCACATAAAGATGCCTTGGAAGCTTCCTTTGTACCAACACATGTCAACAAACTCATTCTAATTGTTAGGTATAAGTATATGGAGATTATTTTCTAAAGTTTAACCATAAATTTTCTTTAAAATACTAAGAATTAATAATGTTTTGAAAAACACAAAGGTAACCCATATAATGATGAAAGTGAAACTGATGTGGTGACATGGTGGTGGAATAGAGGTGAGAAAATGTGTGAATGGAGTGAAAGTGGATGTATTTTAAGGATAATTCCAAGGCCCAACATACCCCCAAACTGAAGGTATTGCATATCCTCATGCAATCTATTACATTACTTTTGATACTTGAGCTTTGGCTTAGAATTTGCATGATATCATTTGCTTAAATTTTGCAAAGTGTGTTTGTTGAATTGCAACTTGGTTGGTTCTTTTGTTTCAACCGTATTTTGTTTGTTGCATTCAAATTCAATGTATGATATTTGCATAATGATCATGTGATGTTTAATGCAAAATATTTCGTTGGAATGCATCATGGTTGGTTCTTGTGTAACAACCATGATTGTGTTGGCATTCAATTATCTTTTAAATACTTTTTACAAATCCATTTTTATGTTCATGATGATGTAATAGTAAATATATTTTGAAAGTATGTGGGTTTTAGAATGTGATATATAAATATGGAAAAATATGAAGGTGACAAAGTATGAATGTAAATGTATCCCTCGAATTTTATGAAATGAGGAAAGGAAGTTTTTTCCAAAAATTATCATTCTAGCTTTCATGGAATTAAATGGTTAAAAGTTAGAAAATATCATACCTCAACTTACCCTTTCAAAAATGGATGAGACCTATGCATGTGTGGCTACAAAGTTCTGATCATAGTCTTCTTTACTTGGCTGTGAAAGTGGTGGATGTAGTCGAAAAAATGAATATTTTATTGTTGCTGCATCTGCTGCTAAATATGTTGTTGGATCTTCTGTTGAATGTTTGGTATCTGCTGCTGAATGTGGATGAAAATGTATAAGGCTTGGAAGGTATACAAAATTTAGAATTTACACTTCCCCCCAGCCTTATTGATTGACTTGTCCTCAAGTCATTTTTATTAAAAACTAAAAAGTAATGGAAGTAAATCTGCTTCCTCTGCTACAAAATGATTGGTCTTCAAGTCTTCAATGCTTGTTGGCACAGTTCTTGTCATGTGATTAAATGTTTTGGTGTCGAACATAACAAGAAATTGTTAACTTAGTGGCCATTGATGGATGCCACTAGTCAACACGAGAGTCCCCATATTTGATGTGGATGAGATTCAAGGTGCCCCAAACACATCTTTCTAAGTATGATTGAATTTGTTTTCGTCGAATAGTCAGAATATTTGAAGAACAAGGGACATTGATGTATTCCCTTGTTTATCGGCATGATAGCTTGCTCTTAAGGCATGCAAGCTTCAAGGTGTTTTTAGAAAAATATTTAGACTCAAGGACTATGGACTCAATGGTGTATGGAAGCAAGGTTTTATTTGCAAGTGTAGGTAAAAGGAAACTGACAATGATTTTGTAAAGTGGGCCAAACATTTTGTAGATGAGCTTCGTTGGTTTTATTGGTGGGTTAGGATTGAAGGAAATCTAATGAAGTGTATGTGGAATGTAATTAAGTGTTATGTAGGATTGGATAATGACTCTTGCTAGGAAAAAAATGATTTATGGCATGTAAAGTTTCAAATATAGCTAATCTTCACGTCGAATTCAAGTGTGGATAGGTATTTCACCATCCTTGTACCTTTACGAACAATCCCCAATTCTTTGAATTTGCTTATCTGTCATGCAAAATTTGAAACCATTAAACTATTACTGGAATTTCAAGAACTTGTAATTTTCTAGAAAGTTTGTTTATGTTCATGGACTTGTTCTTTCAGATTTCTCATGAAATTAGTCTTTTGAAGACCAATTTTCGTCACAATTTAATCTCCTTAATGTTCAGTTGATCATCCGAAACCTGCTAAAAAAACTTGGCATAAAAAACATTAGTGTGTTCAACAAGGAATGGCCAATTCCTTGATGATTCCTACACAAAAATTAATGCCAAATGAAATAGATTATGGATAACCAAAAGCATAATTTTAGTCCAATTCTTGATGTTGATAACAGTCCATTTTTGATAAAAATAACCATTAAAATTAACTCATCTCCTTCTTTGTGTCAGATGTCTCCTCAAATGTGCATGACAAAGAGCATATGTTGCAGATTAGTTTGTCTCATAAACGCATACAACCATGATGAAAGCATAGATTTTAATGCCAATTCTAAGCATAATCCTCCAAATGTTCTTTTTTTTAATTGTTTTATTTATTTATTTATTTATATTTTTTTATTGTTTTGAGTTTTTTTTAACATAAAATCTTTTAATATATATTAAAATATGTTCATTGGAACCATTGCTTTTTTGAACTTAAAGTCTATTAATATATATTAAAATAAATCTATTATATAACATTAATTAAATCTTATTTATCATTCGTTTGATGCATTCTTTTTGTGTTATTTTTTTTAACATAAAATCTACTAATATATATTAAACTAAATCTATTATTTAACGTTCGTTTGTTGCATTAAGATTGTGAACCATAAATCACAATCTATAACATCAAACAACAGTGCAATATCTAACTGTCGCACTAATTCCCTGTAGGCTTGGAAGGTTCTTGGATATTGGGACTTTGGCTGATAACAAACATTGGTATCATAACCGAGAGCATGCTCACAAGACTAGTCGGGATCACAAAATTTTGGGAAATCTTTGCTGCATTCAATGTTTTAACAGTTATGATTACAATTGAGTCTAGAAAAGATTCAACACGGATCGGAGAGAGGCGACTGAAGAGAGGTTCTAGGGTTTGACAACAAAGGAGACAAGGGTTAATAGGCAACCATGGAAGCGCAGGGAGGAGGGAGCTCCACTCCGTCCTATAGTAATGTGGTTTCAAATAGAGGAAGAGCAGGGAACAGGAACAAGCCTCCACACTCCTTGGAGGACAAGACAAGAATTCCTGAAACCTAGAAGGAGGAAGGCAGGAAAACCCATGCAGAGCAAGGGACCCATGAGGAAGACCAACAGGAGGATAAAGCGGATGATAGTGGTTAGGGAACAGAAAACAGAACCAAGATGGGGCCCTACAAACCCAACACCAACACTAAACCACGGGTTATACTGAATGATCCTGCTCTTCAAGTGCACAGGGATCATATGGCAAACTACGCAATCATATGCAAGTTTATGGGAATTTGGCCGATAGAGAAAGCATTATACGCTTGGATAAAATACAACTGGAAACCAAAAGGGGAGTTAAATATACATCTTGGATCCAAAGGTTTTTTTATAGTGGTGTTCACGAACATGGAGGATAGAGATAGGATTTTTGAAGGAGGACCATACTTGTATGCAGCAGCTGGTCTCTATATGCGGCCATGGACGATGAAATTTGTGCTAGAGCGAGAAAATTTCACATCGGTACCGGTATGGATTAGAATCTACTCTTTACCCTTGGATTATTGGATGCTAGAGTCTTTAAAAGCAATAGGCAATAAATTAGGTCATTTTTTAAAGATTTCAGAAGCAACCCTGCAAGGAAAGTATACCTCCTATGCCCATATATGTGTGGAAATGGACCTTTCTAGAGCTCTTCCAAATGAGGTCATTCTTGAAGTCTATGATAAGGAATGGGTTCAGGCAGTTGACTATGAGCACATCCCTTTCAGATGTCACAAATGTCATGAGCATGGACACCTATTTAGAGATTGCCCTCTTAACAAAAGGGAGGAATACCAAAACATCAACAAAGGGAAAGATCATATGGGTTTTACTAAAGTGGGAGGGAAAGGTAGAGGAGGGGGAAGGAAGACACAAAATAACCCTAATGATAACAAACCAAGTAGTCACAATATTTTTTAGATCTTAGAAGAATAAGAAGAAGATAAGGGAAATCAAATGCAAACAGAGAAACAGACGGAAAGAGGGAAAGGAAAAGAGACAAGTATGGAGTTCACACAGGAACAGAATGAACACATAACAGACCCATTGAGTACCATGGAAATAGAAAAAGACCATGAAATGACTCAAAGCGAAAGTGGTACAGAGGACCAAGACTTACAGGAGATCCTGGAAAGGGAGAACCTAGAGTTAGAAAAGTTTCTAAAACAAGGAGGAGGCATGGGTATTAACTACATACCACAGGAGGAAGTTGACAAGGTTAAAAAAATATTCCTCAGTAAGTCACACCAAATAGCTATAGGAGCAAAAATAGGACATGACAATTAGAGAAACAAAGGGGTTTCCTCACCAGGATTAACAGTAGGAAAATTAGCGAAAAACCCAGGCAGAAAGAGAGGAAGAAAGAGACAGAAAGAATTGCTACTAGAATGTGAAAAACTCATGATTGACTCAGGAATGATGAAAGACCTGTCCAGTTACTCCTTCAAAACCCCACCTCAATGAAAATCACAACCTGGAACATTAGAGGACTAGGGAGCAGAAGGAAACAGAGGAATCTAAGCAATAGGATCAGAGAGGAGAAGCCTGACCTAGTGTTCATACAAGAAACAAAATGCTCTATGGAGAAGATCAGAGAAAAACACAACAAGTGGTTAAATAGATATGAATATCTTGAGGTCAAGGAAAATAAATCGGCTGGTGGCATTCTCACTCTATGGGATCCTCAGAAATTTGGTATACAAGATGCAGAGGCGTCTAGACATCACCTCTCTTTGATCATCCAACCTGTGGGTGACAGGCAGTGTTATATGATCACCAATGTCTATGGTCCCCAACCAATGAAGGACAAACTTTGGCTCCTTACTACACTAGAGGATATGAAGAAGAGATACCCAGCTTTGCCATGGATTCTAGGGGGAGATTTTAACACGATAAAATCCCTCATGGAGAAAAAAGGGGGAACTAGAACGCTTGGTCGGGAGTCAGTTGCATTCCAGAACTTCCTCACCAATATGAAACTAGTGGATATGGACATTAGCAATGGAATGTTCACTTGGAATAACAAAAGGGGGGGCTCTAACCAAGTATCCTCAAAGTTAGACAGATTCATTATTTTAGAGGAACTTCTACTCATGGGAAGAAGTCTAGCAACGTTCATCCCATCCAATTGGAAGCTTCTCTGATTGGAAAACCTAGGAAAAACCCCTTTAGGTTTGAGAATGTATGGCTCACACACTCAGATTTCCTCAAAAACATTGAAAGATGGTGGAAAGAAGAGATACCCTTTCAAGGCACAAAGATGTTCCTTCTTCATTGCAGGCTCAAGCACATTAAAGGCAGACTCAAAGACTAGAATAAAAATGAATTTGGTAACATCTTCAAAGCTAAAGGAGAAGTGGAACAGAAACTAAAGGAAATAAACCAAATTCTTATCACATAAGGCTACACAGAGGAAAGGAAAGAGCTTGCAGATTCACTTCAGTAGGAATGGGAGAATAGATGTCTACAAGAGGAAATACTCTAGAGACAGAAATCCATGGTCCAATGGATCAAGGAAGGAGATAGGAACACTAAATTCTTTCACATATCCACTATAGATTACAAAAACAACAATAGAATTGTGAAACTCACTAACCATCATGGAGTTGAAAGAAACACGCATGAGGAGATGGAAGAGGTTATAGTCCAGCATTTCCAGAAAATTACTGAGGAGACCACTGTAGATAGATCTCAGTATACGAAAAGATTTACACAGTACATTCCTAAATTTGTCTCCAAAGAAGACAATTACAATCTTAATAGACCAATAATACAGGAAGATCTTGAGGAAGTCATCACAGAGATGCACAATGGGAAAGCTCCAGGCCCTTATGGCTTCAATGCAGACTTTTTCAAAACTTGCTAGAGGATTGTAAAGCATGATATTATGGAGGTGGTGGGAGACTCATGTAGTTCTAAAACAGTCTTGAGGGTGCTTAATGAAACTTTCATATCCTTAATCCCCAAACAAGAAAAGGCCACTTCGCCGAATAGATTCAGACCTATAGCCTTATGCAATGTGGTGTACAAAATAATATCCAAGGTAATTGCCAACCGACTCAAACCACTCCTCACTACCCTGGTGTCAAAGGAGCAAACGGGTTATGTGGAAGGAAGACAGATTCTTGATAACATAATTCAAGCTCATGAGGTGGTTCATTCACTCATTACCAACAAGCAGGAAGGAATGATAATTCAGTTGGACATAGCGAAAGCCTATGACAAACTCAGCTAGACTTACATAAGAGCAATGCTTAAAGCTTATGGCTTTGACTACAACTGGATTAGATGGGTCATGACTCTATTTACTACTGCTAGCTATTCTATTCTTCTCAATGGCTCTCCCTTCATAACCTTCAAGCCTACAAGAGGTCTCAGGCAAGGTGATCCTCTTTCCCCATTCCTTTTCATTCTCATGATGGAAGGGTTGGGTAGAGAAATAAGAGCTGCTAAGGGGGAAGGCAGAATTCAAGGTCTGAGACTCACTCAAGGGGGAGACACGGTGACACACCAACAATTTGTGGATGATACTATGCTTCAAGGCACTCCCACAGTCAAGGAAGCCAAAGCTTTTAAGCAAATTCTGTATGAATTTGTAATGGCATCAGGCACTAAGGTAAGTCTCACTAAATCAAAGATCTTCTTTTTCAATACTGACATTTCGATTCAAAGAAATCTTTCTAGAATTTTGGGCTTTTAAAGAGATTCATTGCCCTCGAAGTATCTGGGAGTTCCCGTCACTGACAAACCATTACATAAGGACATTTGGGAGCCTGTTCTAAATAAATTGAAAGACAAAGTCAATAAATGGACAAAAAGAGCCCTAAATCTAGCTGGGAGACTAACTCTCACTAAGGCTATCCTCCAAACCATCCCTATCTATATGCTATCAGCCATTCTGGAACCAACTGGAGTCAGTATTCAAATAAGAAACATTCAAAGAGACTTTCTCTGGGGGAAGGGTGAAGAAAAGAAGAAATGGGCTTTGGTGGCTTGGGAAAAGATTTGCATGCCTAAATCCCATTGTGGCCTGGGTCTCCATGACCCATGAATTCTGAACAGACTTCTGGGAGCTAAAGTCTGGTGGAGATGGTTAAAGGAAATATGAGCCCCTGGGAAAAACTCTGGAAACAAAAGTATGCAATGAATTGGCCAGATATGAACCTCATAAGAATGTCAGGACAAGTAAAAGGTTCACAAGTTTGGAACAGAGCCTGGGCAAACAGGGCCTTAGTTCAAGAACACAGTTTCTGGGAGATCAGAAAAGGAAATTTGGCCTGGTTCTGGGAGGACAATTGGAAACATGAGGGCAATCCCAGCAGAGAGGAATAAGCAAATATCCAAATGGATACCATCAATAAAGGCTTAAGAAGGGTAAGTGACTATTGGGATTAGTCAAGGAGCAATGAAAAATGGAGAATATGAAAGCTTCCCGTCTACAATGAGATGAACATGCTGAATACTCAAGCTAAGGCCCTCCAAGGTATTCTGGAAAAGAGGCAAATCTTAACCTCAACCTCGGATGATCAATACAATGGGGGAGGAATAAGGCGGGTCTCTTCACCCTTAAAGAGGCCAAAAGAATCACTACAGGGCTTAACTCTCCAAGCACTGACAAGACATGGAAAGAACTCTGGGATAACCCTCACTAGATGAAGGTCAAACTATTTAAATGGTTAGTTCAACAAGGTAAAATTTTGACATGGGATAATCTAAGAAAGAGAGGCTTTGTTGGCCCCTCAAGATGTCACCTGTGTGGACAACAGGAAGAAACGACAAATCATCTCCTCAATAGTTGCTCCTTCACTGCCACACTATGGAACTAGGTTGGAGATTTCTTCAAACAGACAGACAGGCATGAAAATGACATCATTGCTACGCTGAAAAATTGGAGGAAATTTTTTTCGGATAATGAGACAATAAACTTAGCCTGGGCTTTGATCCCAGGGTTTTTGATCTAGAATGTATGGAAGGAGCGCAACAACAGGATTTTCAAAGATAAATTGGGCCCAGTGAGTAGCATCATAAAGCTAATCCTCAAGCAACTCAAGGAGACTGCCCACATCCTGGGGAGAGTCTCCTCCAAGAATCCCAGAGGAAACAGAGAGGCTAGCACCCTGGAAAACTGGAGCTTTAGGTACATCTCCCTCAAAGTCCAGTGCAGATCACCAAGAATAGCACAGAAGGAAAGACTTTCTGGCAACCCCCTTCACAAGGTTTTTTAAAATTTAACATAGATGGAGCCTCAAAAGGAAATCCTGGAGACGCAGGGTATGGAGGGGTCATGAAAGATGAGGAGGGCAACATACAGGTAATTTTCCACAGTTATCTAGGGAAGGCAACCAACAACATGGCTGAGCTGATGGCGATGGAGCTATGCTTGGAAATACTGCGTAAGCACAACACACATAATGTCATCATAGAGGCTGACTCGAAGTTAGTCATTAATTCAGTCAAGAGGCTAAGCGCAGGAGCAGCACCAGAGAAAATTTCAAGTCACTGGCGGCTTCTGCAAGTCTACCAAAGAATCCAATCACACCTAAGAATTATAAGAACTCTCAGGTTTGTGCATGTTCGCAGGGAAGCCAACAAAGTGGCGGATTGGCTAGCCAATGAGGGGGTTAGAAGCAAGCTTATTGACATGTGTTGCTGGAGGGAGGAGGTTACAAATGACAGAGTGAGAAATGAATGCTCATCTCAGGCCCTCATAGACAGACAACGCTATCAAAACAGACAGAGAGATTGCATTTCAGTTTATGCAAATGAGGAATAAGTTCACTTTAGGCAGAGTCTCAATGGAGGTGCACTTTAGGATTGCTCAGGATTTCAGCAAAGTCTACATTAGCCTGGGTGCTACTGGAAGTTTGGATCGAGGAAGTCATAGGGTCAGAAGCTATCTACGCAAAAGGAAA
Source organism: Pinus taeda (assembly GCA_000404065.3). Lineage (NCBI taxonomy): Eukaryota > Viridiplantae > Streptophyta > Pinopsida > Pinales > Pinaceae > Pinus > Pinus taeda. The sequence continues at coordinate 9,630 of APFE030569660.1, forward strand.
AACTCCGAGGAAATGGGCTACCGAGAAGATCGACAATGGATGCCAACACAAGTCCTGGTGTTTTCCATGAAAAAGGAGACCCTTCAGGGCACGTCTTCCTGGGGCAGTGCATGGGGAACCAGGAGAGTTGAATATCGGATTTGAAAACTGCTTGAGATATACCACCTGCATCGGGAACCCTTTTACCAGGAAGCTGTTTTCCCAGATGGCATGTGATGCCACTCAACTATTAACGCGTGGCGGGGGAAGAAGAATGAATATGCCCTCATCGCACGGTATTCCTCGAGCTTATGAGATGTGCGATATTGATTTGGGCCATATGATCAGGAGGGGGAACATCAACGGCCACAGATGGTCGTGCAGGTTTGTGGGACCGAAAGGTCAAAACCTCTTACAGTTTACCACCTTTATCGGGCACCCTCAAACCCAAAGATGGTTTTCAGGAAAAGCTAGCGATGCCTCTCAGAGAGAAACACATGGCGGGGATCGAGGAAGGAATACCACCCTCATTGCGTGGTATTCATCCTACTTCTAAGCTTAGCGATATGAACACTAGCTATCGGATTAGAATGGGAAGATCGATGACCATAATTGGTCGAGCAGTTTAGGGGGTTTTCACGGGCCACTGCTCCGCATAATTTGTTTGTGGACCGTATGATTAAAGGGGACAGATCATCGGAGGCTAACTTGTGAGTGGACTTTATGGTTTTTTTTTTAAAAAGCGGGTTTTAGGGCACATTGTTTAATTCTCCCTCTTCCTGGTGGGGGTTTGTGCTTTTGAGTGCTTGTTGTAACCTATGTAAATTATTTTCTTTCTTAAGTCAATAGAAGGACTGTCTCTTGCTTCAGCAAACAATGTTTTGATAGTTATGGTTCACCGAAGCGATAACATTTTTTGTCAGTGTCAACAAAATCAGAATTGGTACGACAGTGAACATTTTGATATCCATTGTCATTTTTTCCATTTTCTTTAGCAGATCAAGAGTCATAGTCTAATGTTCCTGAAGGTGATGTTTAATCATTGGCACATGTTTAAAGAAATAATGTTCCCGTGCTGCAGATGCCAAGGTCGATCTCTTTTCTAATTATTAGTTTCACATGAGAGCTAGACGTTAGCATTAGTGCTGAGAGACAATGCTTGGATCCAAACGCCTATCTGGAGGCACACTTCTATGGTCATAATCGAGTTCTCTACCATGTAACATTTGATAAAAAAATTCCAGCGAGCTCTTCAATTATTAATCCCAATAGTTGTCTCTTGCAATTCACCAGATTTTTGTTCTTCATTAAATTGTCTGCAGAAACATCTACGACGACCCAGATTCCTGCCATAAGTTAATATTTCATATCCAAAGATGCAAAATTTGAGTTTGATTAATGTTATGACATAGTGCCATGAGACAAAAGAAACATGAACATAATGGGTTTTAAAAGAGAGAAAAACATATTGTAATACTCAAAGAGGGAATCACCACCATTTCTTCATATTCTTAAATATTTGTATCTTAAAATTATACAATCTGAAACAACATGTCTTTTTCTTGTAGATTTTTTGAACCTGAATGAAGTCTTGCTTCCTCCTATTTATTCCAGAGAGGGGCACATGGACATTCATTATAAAAAAATATCTTTGGCCGAGTCTCAACTGTCAGGTTGACTAGCTGTCTCGGCTGCGATGGCTCTGTGGCCCAAAAATATTACGGAATTAATGACCACATTGAAAGAAGGCATGTTACAGGACAAAAATAAGTCAACAACCAGACATAAAAGTAAATGAATAGCCTTTGTTCCCATCGTGTGATCTCCTCTGCCTCACACTGTAATTTTCTCCTGGTATGGCCTCCTGTGCTGCTCGACTGACCCCATCGCTTCTGCCTTAACAACTTGAATGCCTTGTTATGTGTAGTATGGAGTGGGTTGATTGTAAGTGCCTGTTTCGGTGGTCCTTTGCTGTGTATAGGAGTGAGGCTCCATGACAAGTCATTTAATATTACCGAACCCCCCCATACTGTCTTCAACACTCTGTGTCATACTTACTTTAATGCCACAACTGCCGACCCATCCGCCTTAAGAGCCATGTAGCATGTTATTGGGGTTGCGCAACAACGAGACTTTTAATCTTGAAAATGTTGCAGAGCGGAGGGCTCTGATGCTCCTTGTCCGCTTTTGGTTTAACCCCTTTCTTCTTTTCTTATCAGGCTCCTATCCGAGGCATTTTTCCTTTGTTTTTATGAAATCTCGCACTTCGATGCTTTCCAAGCGTTTCCATTGCTATTTCCCCATGAACCTTGTGATCGTTGATGTGCGGGGTTGGGCCCACCTGAAGTATCATAATCACAGCACCGGAGAGGGGGACCTTCTACATTCTTTCTCAGCACTGGTTTCCTATCTAGACGCAGGATCTTTATAAGCTAGATCACATAATATATTGCGTCCGAGAGGATCCCTGCTTATCGCAATCGCAAGCCTGGAAGGAACTCTGGTGTAGGAGCACTTTAACCTGTGTGTCCGTCGATCACCGATCTACGGGGGGTGATTTCATCACTACCACATGTCACCTTGTGATTGGTGACACGTCACCCAGAAATGCCCCCATAGGACCCTGAAAATGCCAAATCTGTATGCCACATGTCACCTGTACTGCCACGTCAATAATGACGTTAGCTGTCATGTTAGCTACAAGGGTCAATCATATCCACCATGTGGCCCTCTAGAGGAGAGATAAAATGTCTTGCCTGGCCTTGGTCTATTCGTGAATTCCTTTGTTAAATAGAATCGACCCCTTCTTGGCGATCTAACACTATATCACAAATCAATGACATCGCAAGATTTTTAAGTTAGAACCTCTCCACCACACTGATCACTAATTTTCTAGTCTTGCGGGACTGTGATATTGCAGGATGCAGGACTTTGACATGGCTGATCTGTTCATTTCATTGTGCCTGGGGCCCCCGACCTCTGATAAACCCTATTGCCACGTGGAGGACAGAGAAAGGGCCCGCCTGTCCTTGTCTTTGCATGCATTTCCTTTGTTAAACTATTTCGGCCCTCCTTGGCAATTTCACATTAAATTGGCAGTTCCCCTGCACAATTCCTTAAGGATGGCCCATCAAGTATTGCAAGGACCATGCAGGATTGCGGGATGCAGGATTTTCCCACCGCTGATCATCGATAAGCCTATGAACTCCTAGGGCCCACCGATATGCCCGATAAGCCAATGTACGAGATTGAAATGATACGAGATGTGGGATTGCAGGACTGTGGGGTGCCCAATATGCTTGACTTACTATGCCCGGGGTCCTCTAATAAGCTCTTTTCCTTCATTTTAAGGCAACAAAACTCTTGATCTTCAACAGGCCATATCTTCTTCTCTAAAAGTCCATTTTGGGACTTCTATATATTGTTGGAAAGCTCATTCCAGGCACTATGAAATGGATTGGGACTGAGTTGGCACTAAGAGCTTCTGTGGCCTAGGAATGTGGCTTCAAACTTCACTTCTCTTGGGCAACCCTGACCAATTGAAACCCACAATGCAGTGAGTGACAACACATGGGATACTTGCCTAAATATCCTTTGGATTTTATTTTTGGCAAATATGTTGCTATTAAAGGTCATAACGACTTAGACAAAGCAAGAAAGTTCATTGAACAAATACAATTAGTACACCAAAAGGTTCAAGGATAGCTTAAGAAAAGTCAAGGCAAGTACAAAGCAAGGCACGAAAAGCATTGTCAAGATCACAAGTTCCAAGTTGGAGATGAAGTTTGGCTTCACATTAACAAAGAGAGGCTCCAAGGAGAAGGTAAAAATCTCAAACCAATTAGATATGGTCCATTCAGAATTTTGTAAAAGATTGGTAACAATGCCTTCAGGTTGGATTTTCCTTCATATATGCAAATTTATGTTATTGTTAATGTTGAGAATTTAAGGTTGTCTGAGCCTCCTTTGATTGAAGATAAAGGAGAGAATATTCAAATCCCATCTATTGAAGAATTTTCTCGAGAATTCCATGATGTGCTTCAGTAAGACACTATACTTGACAAAAGAAAAAGGACAACAAAAAGGGGAAGTATCGATTATCTTTGAGTGGGGCTCAAGGGTACAATACCTTCAAAATCAAAATGGACAGAGGTTGGAAATGTGAGGGAACTATACCCTCACCTGCTGAACAATTGAAACTGATCCTTTTTGGGTCCAAAAGGCTTCTAGTGCAGAGGAGTGATCAGGTGCTCAAAATTAGGCTCGAAAATAAAAGTGTCAGAATCTTGTTAAACTTTGCTTTAGATCAAAGAGCTCGTCATTCTGATTCCAATGGTGTGAATGACACTCAAATCTGAGCTCATATGCAGAAGTTAGAGCAAGTCAAAGTTCAGGTTTGACTTGGACACATGGCAGGATTGGATGATGTGGCAAGGTCCTTCAGCGAATGAGGAGGCGCCAAGTGGAAAGCCACCATTGGCTCCTACATGTCGCAAATTGCAATCGCAGGCAGGTTGACATTAAAACTTGGTTCCCGAGCAGGGAAGGGTTGCGATGCGCTAAGGCAGGCGGGAAGGCATTCAAGAATCGGCTGGAGGCATGATGTGATGGATCGCAATCGCACATCGGCAAAGGGAGGTCTTATAAAATCCCCCACCCCCTTGGTAATATCAGGGTTGCGATGTGATATCGCAATCATATATCACAACAGGACAAGTCCTACATTTGTATAGGACCATTGGTTTTCTGTCGATTGCGATATCCTAGATGTGATAAGGTTAGGCTACAGTTTAATGTCCCGTCGGGTCCATCGTATCGCAATCGCACATCGCTCACCACGTTCACAAACCATAAGACTTGCTAGACTTTGCTGATTGTGATTTGTGATGGACAGTCAGTGTCGACGAATTATGGCTCACCGCGTGGCAAAATTCTCGCTCGGTTAGCGGATTTTTGGAGCGAAAATGTGGGTTCATGTCAGATGTGGAGAAATTTGTGAAGCGAATAATGGGAAAACAAGTGGAAGTCATAAATTCATCATTTTTCCACCAAATTGGATGCAAAAAGAGGCTAAATAGCCATTTTTGAGTATTTTGGACTGATTGGAGCAGGTTTCAAAAGCACTTGAGCATTGTAAACACATATTTTTACATTTTTGAGCATAATAGAGAGGCCCAAGCCATTGGAAGCTAGACCAAGGAGACGTAGCCCAGGAGGGGTGAACTCCTTTATCATGTTCTTTTTGTAATGTGTTTTTGATGATGTTTTTTACATGTTTATGCTGTTCTTCAGTTTCTGGGTTATGTTAAATTACTTATAAAATTAACATAAAAACTCTTCATTTCACTTGCAAAAAATTCATGAATCCTTAAGCATAATGAAAGCATTTTGTTAATAATCTGAGGAAGATCTTAGCACTGCAAACTAATGTTCTAAATTAGATTACAGGGACAAGATGAGGTAGAAGGAAGTTAGTAGAGATAAACAATGGAAGCACTAACTTTGATAGGTTTTGGTGCCTTCATCATGTGGGAAGCACTAACTTTGATAGGTGGAAGCTACATATTTAATGGTTGTGGCTTGCCACTTGATAACATTTCAAAACTCTTTACCACCTCTAACTACATAAGTTTCCCTTGTGTGCGATTTTTCTTGTGCAACATCAAAATTAAATAAATAAACTTCCATGAGGGAAAAATTATGCAAATTGTAAACACATAATTTCATATGAAAAATATGAATCCACCTATATATCTTCCCTTTGCAATGCCCAATTTTCAATTATTCACAAATATTAGGTGCAAATCCTATATGTTTTAATAAAGAAACCATGAAACGTATTTCACTAAGTAGAAGGAAAGTTTAGTAGGTCAAACATGGGAAACAATGATGCAACAATTCATCAAACATCCACCAATCAAATCTTTGTGGGTGCTTCATATCGGTGATGTGTGGTGGGTTGTAATAGGTTATAGAACAAGGATACATGGAAATGTTCCATAGGGAATTAGAAAATTATGAAATACTGGAGAAGAATAGGCCCTTTAGGAATGAACAATTCTAATCATTCTACTTTTAAACCTTTTCTAGTAATCATCATTGAAATTTGACTAAGTAGTGGCTGGTTAGATTTGAATTTCCATTTCCTAAATTGTATTTTTGAATGCATTAAGGGAACAATGCCTTGAAAAACACCTATCACACCTGACTTATGTAATTGTAACAACTCATATTTGTGAAACCTATTGTAGCCAAATCCTACCAAGAAAAATTGATAAATATTTTTCAAGAAAAACTCATAGGATGTTTTCTATCTCATAGGGAGGACAACATTTTCATTGGGGGCTATGATATCACGTGACAAATTCCTTTTTAATTTTTTGTTGAGATTTTAATTTTATTAATATTATTGGGTTTTATCCCAATCTCCAACCAAAGTCCACCAATCTACAACCATAACCCATAGAAGACACCAAGGCAGGAGCCCAAGGCCAAGTGGAAGTAACATTATATGTGCACAACGCATTGGAAGGCATTGTGTATGATGGTAAATGTAAAGGGTACATTGTTGCCTCAAAGATGTGGGATATTTGTTTTCAAAACAAATATGCGTGTAACTAGTGCAATTTTGCAGTCAAGGAAGGTCAAGGTATTAATTGTTCTACAAAAGTTGCTCTATACAACAAGATGAAAGGCAAGATATTTAATACTTGTAATTATTTGATAGATTGAATTACGGTAGGTTCGGGAGAATATAAAGGATACAAAAATTGGAAATGGTGTTTACCTAATTTGGAGGAGCAAGTTGGAAAATGTATGCTTATTTTAGGAATTGTGAATTTAGTTCAGCGAATGAGTAGACAAAATTCAATCTGACATGGATTAGGATGGTGGGATATAATGGCTTATGTAGATGAAGATAGGAATTTGAGCTTTCAAGGTTACTTAACTAAAATTTGTAGACTAGTGCATCACCTAGTTGGATGTGTAATTATAGAATTAATAAGATCAATTATTTCCCACAACCCTGCAATTATGGAGGCATTTGGTTCACTTTCACAAAAAAGAGGAGTTGTTGATGTGGCACATGAACAATTGGTTAACATTGAAATGCAAAGGGCTTCTTTATTAGAACTTGAGATATCCTACTATGCAAATGTTGAAGAAATCACTAAATGGAAAGTGTCACCTAAAATGGCTATCGAAAAGTGTAGGGAAACCTTTCTTGGGGAGAAACAGAGAGCTTGCAAGTCAAGCCTAGATGGATAAACAGAAGGATGCATGGGACCAATGAGATTCTCAAGCTTCGACACTTATGAAGAAAAAGACGAGTGCACGTGGTACTTTTCTCGCAACTGAACAACAGTTTGAGTCTCTTATAACTATTGAACACGATGGAGACATGCATCCTATAAGGGGTAAAAGTTTTACTTGCAACATTTGCTAGGCCATTCTCTAAACTGGAACCCTACGATTGAAAATTTCCTTATTTTGGGCATGAATCCTCCTTGAGAAAGAGCTAAGTGGGTCAGACAAAGATTGTCACTTCTACTTTTTCCGAATTTGAGTCAATCTTGAAGGTCACTAATATTTTAAAGGACCATACATTCTTTGTGTGGAAGCTTGGTACTATCAATGCTTATCTTGATTCATGTATCTGTAATGTTTCACCAACTATAGATCATACCTTAGGTTTTAACCAAACGGTTAGCAATGAAAAGAGAAGCTCTATGCACAACTAATGAATTTGTTGCATTTTTATGAGGAGTTTGAGATAGGTGACCATGTTGGCACTCAACTTAGTGATGATAATGTTTTTCTAGTGAATTTATCTCAACTTCAATATGTTCATGTTTTGGTTTTAAAGGAGATTCCAAAACTCTGAAATCTAGTATTGACCAACATGGGCTCAGTTGAAAAATCATAATGATTTGGTGGATGTTGCTTGGATGAAGAGTTTGAAGCATCATGAGTTGACAAAAATTAGTTAACTTTTGTGTGAGTACCAAAAGAAATCAATGTTTATTATATTCCTTTTCCAGATGACCAAATTTTGATGGGTCTACATATCCAAAGTTTAACAAGATTCGAGGTTTCGCAAAATGGTATTACAAAACCAACAATACGATTAATGGACAGTCCAGATTTATTGCACCATCCCTACCTCATTTTTCAAAAACCATGAAGGAGGGTGGTGAAAAATGGTTTTTAATTTTATAAAACCACTAAGACTTTTGATGATATACACACAACGAATCTGGGACTCGCACATAGTTTTCCACTGCCACCAAGGTCTCCATACATCTAGCTCATCTCCACATGGTGTGTGACAAAGATCAGACATGCATGGATTTAATATTTTTGTTTTAATTAGAATCCCTGACATATGTTTGTATTGATTTGTTTTTAAAAGGGCCGAAGTTTTATTTTTAACAAGGGGTTATATTTAATATATATGATATCAATTAATATTTCTTGTAATTTTATTATTTCCAAACACTTCAAAAAATCATTTTTATAATTGTTTCAAGAATCCGTTTTTGAAACTGATTGAGACAATCGGTCGCAAGGGGAGAAGCGAAAGATCATAAATGAGTAAAAAGTAGGGGTTTGGAGTGTGAAGCTGATGATGATATGTAATGAAGGCATCTCTTAGAAACTTAAAAATAAATACCAGTTTTGATTCCAATTCTTGGGGTAATTGCAGAAATATTTTCTTCTTATGGTTTTATCATTCATTAATGTTTTTATTCCACTAATATGAGTGTAACGAAGTAGCAGGTTGATTCAAATCAATTTATGAATTTTCCTGGAATTAATGGCACTCATATTTTTGGTTTGAATCCCTTAATGGGAACTCCACCATACCAAGCATTCACCCATCTTTCTTGTTCTTTGCATCATTTACTATACAAGGACAAAGGTTGAGATTCTTAAGTGCCTTAATGATTAAGTCTTGTTTTCTCCATCTGCTTGTAATAATATATTGACACCCTAAGCTCTGCAACCCTCACTTATCTTGGCCAATTTGGTTGTAAAGATAGGTTTCAGAATTAGATCACTCATTGTTATCCTCATGATATATTTCTTCGACCCTATATTTTATTTTATTTTATAAATCTTGTAGATGTCCTGGGCATTAGTCCCTTTGTAGCCAGGAACTGTCTCCATCGTTACAAAAAAAACACCAATTCGATTGAACTTCTAGTCGGGTTTTGGGTAAAAGCAATCAGAAAAAAGTACTGAGGAAAAATTCAGTAAATATAATGTTTAGACTATTTCTTTACAAATTCCTTTGGTGTAAGTAGGATACCCTCAACATGGGAAAGGGATTAACTACGTGAATCCAATTGGTTACAATTATCAAACGTAAGAGGTAAAGTTTTTGGATGGTCCACGAATAATCAATAGAGGCTTCATTGAATGTCACAATTAAGAAGGAATTGAGGGTCATCAATATATTTTAAGGTCATTTTTTTGTGTCTTCAATACAAAGCAATGAGAATTGAAAATCATTGGATTGGATGAGATCAATAGGCCATAGTTAATGAAATTACATAAAACAATATCCTCAGGCATATGCATGGTGCCTGATGCTCATGTTGCTATAAACCCCTACCCTTGGGCCTCCTTTCCTCTTCCCCACTAGTTCTCCCCATAACCCTTTTCATGTCCTCTTCATAGCCACATTGGACCATGTTATATTACATTTTGAAATAATATTTACATATATTGAGTAAATATTGGAAGGTACAACCACATGGTACATAGAAACCATGTTTAGCACAATTAGATTCCTAACCACTCACGAGTTGGGACTTGGCCTTGTGCTATACACTAGGAATTGACATGAAATATTTACATGACTTTCACATATTTAAGATCATATGCTTTGACCATCATCATAATGACTTATTTATAATTTATACACAATTTATTTAAATAGATCCAAGGGGCCAAAGCTAGAGTATAAGCATTGAGATACTCCTATAATATGATAAACAAGGAGAAAAGAACGATACCTAGAGATGATCATCCAAGAATAATAGACATTAGAAAATCCTTACATATGAGCTACATTACTTGCTCAAGTACCCAATAGGAAACATACCAATACTACTCCTTTCCTTGATAGGAGTTGTAACTTTCAACATAGAAGAAACAACTATATATGCATTGTTAGGTCCCTATACTACTAGTGTAGCCCCTTATTGTGATTAGTGCAACCCCCTTATGGTATTTTTGTGCCCATGTAGTCCCCATGTTGTTATTATTGTGCTCCATAGAAGCCCACTATTATTATTGTTGTGCCCCTACAATATTATTGTTATGTAGGCTCTGATTATATTGGGACCACTTAGACTCCTATTTATAGAAAGGAGGTATTGTCATTTGTATCATCCAAGAATTGCTCATTTGTGTAATGTAAAGGAGGTTTCACCCTCAAAGAGGTTAAGTTTGAAGTCGTTGATATATCTTTTCTATCTTTTTGTGAGTTGGTTTCATAACATTTGGTATGAGAGCTTTGGATTCTAGGGTTTCGCTACTCCAAACAAGTCATCGTGGCATTTTCGCTATAAATTTTTCTCTACGAAGTTTGAAAAGCTAAAAAAAACCCATTTGATCCAAAATCATTATGAACGTCGGGTTCAAATTTAAGATATTGTCTCACTATATTTTCGGAGATATGATCTCAAGAAGTTAGGGTTTTGCAAGCTCCAGAATTCCATCTCAAACAAGTTATCATGGAATTTTCGCTATAATATTTTTTCTGCGAAGGTTCAAAATTTGAAATTATAACCCATTTGAGTTGAAATATTTGTGAAGCTTGGGTCCAAATTTCAGATCTTGTTTCGTTATATTTTAGGAGATACGGTCCAAGACATTTAGGGTTTTTGCAGACTCCCGAATTACATTCCAAACAGGTGACCATGGGAAACTCGTCATAACTTTCTCTCTGAGCATAAGATTGAAATTTAGTAAGAACTTACCGAAAGAGGATGGATTTTAATTTTTGGTGTATGTTGTTATGGTCCGAAGGTCGAAACAGTGACATGTGGTAGGTCGTACAAGTTTTCTCTATTGAATGAATCTATAATCGGGTCATCGTAGGAGATTTAGCATAACTCTTTATTGAAGAATCCAATATTGATTAGACTGGTGGGGTTAGAAAGAGGACTCAGAGAGCTACCATAGGACACAATTCCAAAACTTTAAGATATGAAATTACAGAGTTACAATCGTTTAAATATCGAGTTCCTAAAAGCAAGAAAAATAATGACTCGAATCAAGAAAATAGAAACACCTAGTAAGCAAAATTGGATGGATGATTTGAAGAATGTGATTGAAGCTAAGATAAATAGTTTTATATGTGTTATGGAAGCTAATATTGACGATATGGAAGCATATTTGAAGAAAGAAACGGAAGATTTTAAGAAATATATGGAAGGTTTGAAGGAAGGTGGGACAAAGCTGCTACAAGAAAGGCCTCCTAACGACGAAAAGGTAGTAGAGGAAACTCATGATGAGAAAAAAAAATGCTACTCATGATTTCATAGAATCTAACATTGGATTGAAAACCCACCACATTCCAAAGATCGATATGAGGAAGTTTGATGGCAAGGATCCCATAACATGGATACTACAGATGGAGAAATATTTTGATCTACATGATGTGCAACTATTACAAAACGTATGTATTGCATCTTTATATTTAGAACCGAATCAATTTTTATGGTATAGAGGGCTTTGTTCTCGTAAACCACTTGTAACTTGGTCAATTTTTACGGAGGAAATGATAGCACATTATGAGGATACAAAGAGCAACACCTATTTTATCCAATTGATAAATCTCAAACAAAAGGGTTCAATGGAAGAGCACATTGAGGACTTCCAAAAATTGAATATAAAGGTAAATGATATTCCAGATAAGCAGAAGATTGATGTCTTCATAGGGATTTTAAAGGATAACATTCAACATGAGATTCATCTTTGGGAACCTGATTCATTAGAGCAGGCATTCAGGTTAGCAAGAAAAATTGAAAGAAAAATTATGGAAAGAAGAAATCCTACCACTCACAATTATAAAGATGGAAGTGTTGTTGCTCTGAACCTTCCACAACCTACAAGGTTGACACCACAGCAATTGGAAGAAAAAGGAGAAAATGACCTTTCTTACAGTTGTGATAGAAAACACAATAAAGGTCATAAGTGTGCTGAGAATAAATTATTTTACATTGATTGTGAAGAGGAGGAAGAAAAGGATCAAGAAACATCAAAAGAAGAGGATATACACTAGGAACCAACCCCAGAGAAAGAAGAAATGAATCTGACCATATCTTGTAATTCATTGGCAGGAATTACCACTCCTCAAACTCTCAAGATAGAAGGACATATCAAGAAGAAAAATGATAACCTCACTTTCGTGCAAAATCGAATGAAACAATAGGGAGATCAACATCGCAGTGAAATAAGTTTTGACATAAATGACTGGGTATTTTTACGACTACAACCATACAAACAAATGTCCCTCGAGCAAGCTAAGAAGGATAATAAATTATCACCAAAGTACTATGGTCCTTATAAAGTGATGCAAAAGATTGGTACTATGGCATACAAATTGGAGCTTCGTGTATCTTCCCGAGTGCCCCCAATTTTCCATGTTTCATGCTTAAACAAGGTTATAGGTGACAAGGTCCCAGTTCAAACAATATTGTTGGAACTTGACGAGGAAGGAAAAATAATATTTGAACCTGAAGAAGTCACGGAAGCAAGAACCCGATAACTACGAAATCGATCAATTTCAGAGTATATCATCACGTGGAAGAACTTACTCGCTGAAGATTCCACATGAGAGGATGAAAAATTTATACAAAAGCATTCAGAACTACTCAAGCTTTGAGGACAACACTTTTTGAAGGAGAGGGGCATGTTAGGTCCCTATACTACTAGTGTAACCCCTTATTGTTATTAGTGCAACCCCATTATGGTATTGTTGTGCCCATATAGTCCCCATGTTGTTATTATTGTGCCCCATAAAAGCCCACTATTGTTATTTTTGTGTCCCTAGAATATTATTGTTATGTAGGCTCTGATTATATTGGGACCACTTAGACTCCTATATATAAAAAGGAGGTATTGTCATTTGTATCATCCAAGAATTGTTCATTTGTGTAATGTAAAGGAGGTTGCCCCCTCGAAGAGGCTGATTTTGAAGTCGTTGAATTGTCTTTTCTATCTTTTTGTGAGCTGGTTTCATAACATACATTCCTTAAGATTCCTATAAAGGAAACATTGTACATCCTTTACAAGGAGAATCATTATTCCAAGAAGAAACCAAACATATTCATTACCTTTTCATTAATGGGATCAGTAATATAAGGTTTGAAATTTTTATGTAAGTTGAGAGTCGTCTGTGTGAGCCTTTTCATAAAATATCAATTTCATATTTAGTTTTCACTCTATATTTTTTTCAAATAAATAGGTGAACTACCACCAATCATAGACAAACCATCATAGTTGGATCAATAACAGTGATAATTTGTAGACAACATTCATCAATGTTGTAAACTCGCAAACAATCTACTAACAACAAGGTAAATTGAGCGTACTATCTTTGCTTCCACCAAGTATTGAAAAACATAGATGGAAATGTTCCATATGTCATTAGAAAATGATAAAAACTTGGAGAAGAATATGGCCTTTAGAAATGAACAATTCTAAACATTCTACTTTTTAAACCTTTTCTAGTACATCATCGAAATTTGACTAAGTAGTAGTTTGTTAGGTTTTAATTTCCATTGCTTAAATTGCATTTTTGAATTGATTAACAGATTTAATACCTTGAAAAAACCTATCACACCTGACTTGTCAATCTCAATGACTCATATTTTAGGAACCATTAATTCGTTTTAATTTCTAGCTAGATTTTGGGTAAAAGTTATGAGAAAAAAGGTAGTTAGGAAAAATTCAAAAAGTATAATGTTTAGAATATTGTTTTACGAATGCCTTTGGCATAAGTAGGATACCCTCAACATGGGAAAATGAGTGTTGACGTGAATCTAAATGGTTACATTTATCAAAGATAGGAGGTTATGTTTTTGTATGGTCTATGAATAATCAATAGAGTTAGCACTCAATGTCACGATTAAGAAGGAATTGAGGGTCATTGATACATTTTAAGTTTATTTTTTGTAGGTTAGCAATGCAACTCAATGACAATCGAAAATGATTGGATTGGATGAGATCAATAGGCCACAATGCAATGAAATCAAAGAAAACACTATCCTCGGCTGTGTGCATTGTGATTGATGCTCATTGTTGTATACCCTTTCCCTTGGGCCTCCTTTCCTCTTCCCTGCTAGTGAAACCATAACCATTTTTATGTTGTCTCCATAGCAATGTTGGACCAAGTTATATTACATTTTGAAATAATATTTACATAGGTTGAGTACATCGTGGTATGCACTACCACATGGTACATAAAAAACATGTTTAGCTGAATTAGATTCCTAGCCACTCATGGATTGGGCCTTGGGCTTGAGCTATACACTAGGAATTGACATGAAATATTTATATGAATTACACAAGGGTTCATTTATTTAAGCTCATACGGTTTGACTCCCATCATCATAATAACTTATTTACAACTTATACATATTTGAATTGAATAGATCCAAGGGGTCAAAGGTAGAGTAATTAGATTGACATACTTCTACAATATTATCAACAAGGAAAAAAGAACAAGTCCTAAATATGATCATCCAAAGAATAATAGACACTGGAAAATCCTAACTTATGAGCTACATTACTTACTCAAGAACTGAATGGATGCAAACCAATACGACTCCTTTCCTTGATAGGAGTTGTAGCTTTCAACATAGAAGCAACTACTATATATGGATCCTTTAAGGTTCCTATAAATGAAACATTACATCCTTTACAAGGAGATCACTCGAAGTATTCCAAGAAGAAAGCAAGCATATTCATTACACTTTCGTTAATGGGATTAGGAGTATAGGGATTGAAATTTTTGTGTAAATTGAGAGCCATTTGTGTGAGAATTTCTCATAAAATATCAATTTCATATTTAATTGCAACTATATCATTTTTTCAAAGACATGGGAAAACTACCACGAATCATAGACAAACCATCATAATTAGATCAATAAACATCACAGGAATTTGTAGACAACATTCATCAATGTTGTAAACCTTGCAAACAATCTACCAACAATAAGGTAAATTGAGCACGCTATCTTTGGTTTCACCAAGTATTGACGAACATTAGGAATAAATCCAAATAGACAAGATTGAGGGTTCCTTAAGTCTAGAATAAATGCATTATTGCCAAGAATAAAATAAAAAATATTTAACGAATCAATATACATATTTAGAATGCATAAATAATATTCGAGTGTTTAATAAATCAAATGTCAATCCATGAATGCACTATTGAGTATCCCACTTATGGTGGCCCAAAGTATGATGATAGGCACCAATTGTAATACTAATGTGTAAAATAACTAGTAATATTGAAATACAATTTATAGGCCGCTATTAAATTGTCAATAAAACTTTGGAAATGATGGTCCAAGCTATCATCATACATGAATTAGCCCTTGGCAACTTGTCAAAATTACATCATTATAGAATTTTATAATTA
>APFE030569660.1:35417-55469 GCA_000404065.3 Pinus taeda
TATATAACACACAACTCCCTGCCGATGCGACCCGTCGATCCGATCATCGACGATCGTTGATTGGCGGTGTCATGCGCCTGCTTTAAGCCTGTCACCTTTGCCCGACCGATATGCAATTTGCTACCTAGATCTTGGCCGTTGATCGACCAGATCTAACGGTGGTTGTGCAATGCCCGCTTTAAGCCTACGATAATGAATTTTCATGGTTTTGGAGTGTTTTGAGCCTCCCGATAGTGTATTTCTACCCTTACAAGGGCTTTCCTTCGACCATTTCGATTTTGAAATATCCTTAAGAGGATTTTGAGCAAATTTAGAGACTCTAAAGGGCATACTTGGATCCATTTTGGACCGTTTGCCCACAAGGCTAACAGAGAGAACAAAGCTACCTCTCCTTAATTTAATCTCTCTACCAACAGATAATCCCATGTGATTATGCAAGTTCGCATCACTTAAGCTAGTGTCCCAAGGTGAAGTAATCATCGCCCCACTAATTGAGAAGACATCTTCCTCGTATGCCATGAACTATGTGTTACATTCCCATCTAATATTCCTCAGTCCACATAAATGAGGCACACTGATAAAGATGATGGAGAGAGATACCAAAGGATTTAGTTGAAGGATATAAAGGGGCAGCGTTGGTGCCAATAAATGCAACATGTTTTCATGACATTGATCCTCATGAGGTGACACGTTGGGCTAGTACGAGACTAGCCAAATTATCATTGCAAGTGGGATCATATCATCAATATGCCTAATGATCATATATGGAGATAGAAATTAGGGGAAAGGAGATAATCTAGGGTTGTTCAAATGAGAAAAGGATTTTGACAATGGATCTATAAATGGTTAAAGGCACATGTTGAGATTGGGGTTACAAAGATTCATCATGAGCTTCATTTAGGTGATGACAACTTGACCAACAATACCATTAATTTTTTATCGCCCCTTTTCTAAGAGGCAAGCCTTATTGGTGTGAATATCAGGTTCACTATTGAGAATTTGAAGAATATGGAAAGAGGGGGCACTAGAAAAGGAGCAAAGGATATCTCTAATACGATCGAACAATAAGCTTAGCATATTATCTTTTGGAGGTGTATTGGCTCTTAGAAGTCGAATGATAATTAGGAAGGAGTCTCCCAATAGTTATGTACTTGATACCACTCTTTTGGGTTATTGATAGCCTCAAGTAATTTCCATACATCTCTATTTGATTATTTGTTTTCCTGCCAAGTCCCCATAAAAAAATTCCACAATTATTCCTTTGGGATTTAGAAGAATCCCTCCCCCTCCCACCATGCCCTAAAAATTCAAAACATTATAAAAAATGTAGGCAATTAATTAATAAATACATAATAGATTTTATTATAAATTTGTAGTATTGATTTTATAATATTTTAACCTAAAATACTTAATAAGTAAGCATGCTTTAACTTCGAAGTATTTTATTTTTTTAATATTTTAACTTAGAAAATTGAGTAAAAAAATATTTTTTTAATTGAAGTTAATTTAATAAAAATATAAATATATGAAAGTATAAACAAATTAGAATAAACAATTTGGAAATAAAGTTAGTAGATTTTAGAATATTCATTTTGTGTAGTCTAACTATTCTATTTTTTCGCATGTTTCTAGGCATATTTTATGGTCTATTTTGACCAAAATCTAATCGGGGTTTATTGGAATTATAGGATTGTTTTTGTATTCTACAAAATCCAAGTGCCCCAAGAGTTTCAAGGTATTGAATCGATTTATGTGTTCAAACACGAGTTAAACCATGAAAATTTACAATCTCACCAAGAATTGTACCATCAAATTTTCGGTCGAAAAAAGACAAAACACAGGACAATTAGACAACATCAATAAAATTTTATTACGTAATATGTTGTTTGTTTTTTTTATGATGAAACTATTTGTAATATTTTCATTCTTATAGAAAATTTGAACAAGCCCAAACAAAACTAGTCATGTTATCAAATTTG
This sequence comes from Pinus taeda, assembly GCA_000404065.3. Lineage (NCBI taxonomy): Eukaryota > Viridiplantae > Streptophyta > Pinopsida > Pinales > Pinaceae > Pinus > Pinus taeda. The sequence goes on from APFE030569660.1 coordinate 37,397, forward strand.
AAAACATAAATATTTTGTTGAGAATTTTTTGGAGTAAATTGTGTGTATTAATTTGAAACGGTTTCGAGTGGAAAATCCACCCATCATCAAGGACATTAAAACTTTATTTGTGCCTATCAATGGGTAGAGTGCTACTTGAAACATTGGATGCCTCAATTTAGTGCACACAATTTACTCCAAAAGACTTTCAACAACTTGACTAATTGTCAAAGTCTTCACTCTAGAAACATAAACATGTTAATGAATTAGAAAAGTTATATTTCCTTTTGAATCTTGGTGATATGAGAGAGAGAGAGAGAGAGAGAGAGAGAGAGAGAGAGAGAGATGTTGTCTAGGTTAATCAAACCAATTCTATATCAATTGATATTCTATATTATTCCATTAACATAGCTCCATGTATCACTCAATATTATCTAAGCTTCATAACATTGATGGATATCAAAAATCATTTCAGATGACATATTTTAGATCTTTGATTGTCATCGTTATTGAAAATATTGATCAATATTAGACTAGCATGGCCGCATTATTAAAATTAGTTGATATATGCCAATAAACACAATTTTTCACCCTTCAAAAACTAATGGCATCAATTGGCATATATCAACCACCTTTAATAATGTGGTTGAGCTAGTTGATGACTAACATGTGTGAGGGGGATTAGTAAACCATAATTAACTATTGTTGATCTTGGTTGACTATGGTTAAGCATGGTCAACCAAGGCTAACCATGCTAACTATGAATGATAATGATTAACAATGGATAATAATGGTAGATTATGGTCGGCCATGTTTGACCTTATTGGCTATGTTTAACCATTTCTGACCATGTTTAACCATGTAGATTATGTATGGCATGTTAAACCGTATTTGACCATGGTTGGCCGTGGCTAACTATGGTTGCCTTTGGTTGCATGTGAAAGCCTATAGTTCACTATGGTTAACAATGTTTCCCATGTTAAACATGGTTAACTAAGGTAGAGTTAGTTTCACTACAAATGACCATGGTTGACTATGGTTAAGTTTGGATGACTAGGGTAGACCATGGTCAATTGTGGAAGACCATGTTGACCATAGGTGAATATGATTGACCATGGTGGACTATCTATGAATGTGGTTGACTACGGTTGACCATGGGTGTCCATGTTTGAATATGGCTAACTATGGAAGACCAAGATTAACTATGTTCAAACATGATTGACTATAGTTTATTATGGTTGATTATGGTTGTCCATTTTTTACTATGTTTAACCATGGATGACCAACATTGACAATGTTTGAAAATGGTTAACCATGATTGGCCATGTTGACTATGATTTGACCATGATGGACCATGGTTGATCATGTTAAATATGGTTGACCGTGGTTGTTTATAATTGACTACGTTTAACCATGTTGGTTGTGCTTAATAACATATAATCATGTTTGACCATGTCGATAATGTAAGACTATGTTTCATGTTATTTAACCATAGTTAACTATAGTTCTCTTTAGTTTCTCATGAAAGGCTATAACTGACTATGATTACTGATTTTTAATAATCTTTAACGATGGTTGATAATGTATCCCATATTGGGCATGGTAAACTAAGGTAGACCAAGGTTGACCACAATTTCCTATGGTTGATTGTGGTTCTTTATGGTTAACCATAAGTGGCCATGTTTGACTATGGTAAACCATGGATGACCAAGATTGGTTATGTTTGACTAGAGTTTCCCATTGTTGACTATAGTTTAATATGGTTAGATTGGTTCACAATGTGACCTTGGTGAAGGGTTAAGTTTGATTATGATGTTAGGATATGTTTTCCACATTGGATTGTGTTTAACACATTACAATGTCTAATTATGTTCATCGTATTATGCCATTAGATATTGTTCATCACATCACAACATCAAGTTATGGTTTTGTTAATGCTACAATCAACACCCTCCAAATTTTTTCTTGCACTTGAATTTTGGAGCCTAATGAGGATCTTAAGATCTATTGTCCCATGGTCACTTCATCGTCAATTGATGTGGTGCTAAGTATTTAATGCTTATTACCATTTTCTAACTATCAATCACTTGCTCACACATGCTCAGTCCTTAATGAATTCATAAGTGCACTGCCTTTATGCAAGTTTGAATAGGGATAGAAAATTCCATCAATAAAATTCCTTCATGATGTTCAAAGTATGTTCGTAGTCAGTGGGAACTTTCCATTGATAGTCTCCCTCACTTTGGTTTAAATTATACTTCTCTTTCGATGAGTTTTCCCAACTATCGTTTTTACGCACATTTTCTTTCACGAGTGTCGCTTTCACATTCGCCACTGTCATTTTTGCTTGCTTTCACTTTAACAAGTGACATTTTCATGTTATATTCACTCTGACATGTGTTGCTTTCAATTTCTTTAGCCTTTTCAAGTGTCATTTTTATGTTTTCTTACTGTCACAAGTGTCGCTTCTAACCATTTTCACTCTTATATGTCTCACACATATGCACATCACTAGAGTAAGATATAATGCACTCTTCTATATTATATTATACTATATATCATTAAAATATGCACTAGACAAATTCATACAACTTAGAGAACTTTCTGTTCATATTTGACCTTTCTGTCACAACTTGTATTATGAGTGTCACATTGTGGAAAGAAATCAATCTCGCTTGACTATTGTTTCAAGGTGTGATTATTGTTCATGAGTCATGTTTATTCTATTGGCTTGTATTTATGGCATTCATGTGTGTGATTCATGTTTTAGTCTTGTTCGGATTCCTTTTCGTCTCTTCTTCTACTAGTCCCACACTTAGGCATTTTGGATCTCTTCTTGGTCCTCCTACCTAGTGCAAGATATGAAAGCATCAATCCTTCACCACGTGATTAACATTAAATATTCATGAGCCCAATTGATGATATATGTTCCTCCCATATTTGTGCACTAAGCCTCTCTTAAGTTCAACTCCTTTAATTGCAAGTTGAAATCCTTCCAAGCATGGTCACCAAACCCTTATTGCATGCACTAACTCATTGTACTATGTTTTGATGATCTTTGCCATGAATAACACATAGAGCACCCCTAGATGACAACATGGAAATTTTCCAAACCCTTGCAAAATAAAACTATGTGATGCAAAGACCCTACTCCCTTCATAATGCAATGAGTACTTCCTAGGATAAGTGGCCTAACCTTCTTCTCCCTACCTCAGTGAACTGTGCAATCTCCTCTTACAGAAAACCCCTATTGAAGCAAATTGTGCTAGAATAGGGTGCACAGTGAATTTCTAGTAAATAATTTTCCACTTTTGAGGAAAATTATGCTAGCCTAAAGCCTCCCATTCCTTCTCAGCACATAACACAATTCTAATAAACAATGACTCATCCCCTAGCCACTAAACTTTCCCAGTGCACATAAGACTAGCTCAGACCTCTCCCACCATGTGCATGGTGTATTTTTAGTAGACACTGAGCCTATTTCAAGTCAAAATACACTATTCTTTAATCCTCCCATTCCCTCCCAGTGCATAGCGCAGTTACAGTAAGCAAGCCTTCAACTCTTATCCACTAAACTTCCCATTTGCATTGAGGCTTGTCTCATATTTTCTCTTCTAAACATACCATAGTCCTGAGGACAATGAAGCCTCCTCTTAGTCATTCTCAAGTAAGATTTTTTTCTCACTATCTCCTCCTCCCTTGATCCTAGCTCATGGCTTAGTACCAGTCAACAAGGATCATCACATTGTTCCTTGCACTTTCCCACTACACTAGACCTTGGAGGGCCCCTCCTCATAGTGCATGGTGCAGTTCTAGTGAGAAGTGTTACTCTCCTCAACAACTTTTGAGCCCAACTATGCCATCCTAATTAATCCTTTCCTTCTCAACCCTTCCATGGGCCTATCACAATTTGCTTTTTCCATGAGCAAGGTAGGATATAATAGATGATTTCAAGACTGATTTTTCCTTGTCATGAGTGATCTTCATTGGCATATGTACCTCCTCAACATGGAAAATGGGTGCTCAAGGAATACACCAAGGATAAGGAGCAAATAAACACTTGAAAGGAAGAAGCAAAAATAAGAACCCTCATGAAGACATGAATCAGATCCTAAACGATGGTAGATTGATGACATTTCATGATGACGAAGAAGGTACTAATGATGATCCAAGACTCTTTGGAGACTGAAGTTGAAGAGAAAGAAGTAAGAGAGTATCTTGGAATTTCCACATTATCATGAAGTCCCATGTCATCAATACCAACTCATTCCCTATGCAAGTGTCATCACAATGTCATATGTGTCAATGTGTCTTGCCACATCATTTATGGATGTAATGATGTATTATCCAAGGAAAACGACAAAATATAATGTGTGGAATTCATAGAGTCACCTGTGGAATATGAAAAGTCACATGTGTAAAAAAGAGTAGAAATTGAAAAGTCATTTAGGAGTCCAAGAGTCATGAGGGCAACTCAAGAGTCATAAGGGGAGATGAAAGCCCATTCCTCTCACTATAGAATAAACTCATAACTCAAGAAGAGGGATTTTGGAGGCTTAGGATTTGGAGAGCAACCTTTGGCTTCTTTAGCTTAACGTAGGAGAGATGATCATTCCTTGGAGAAGCAAGAAGTGACTTAATGTTCCATTACTGCAGCTAGTGGCTCACCATTGTAACTATGTACTTGGATCTTTCACTTAATTATCAAAAGCTCATTGTGACAACACATTTTCATGCATGTATTGTGAATTTTGTAAGAGTATTATTTAGATGTTTACAGTATGTGTTATGTTCATATGTACTAAATAAATAACTACGTCATTGGCTTTGGTACTCATCTTGTTGAATGTGTCTTGTGGTTGCTTTAATGATTGTTGTGTCTATGTGAACTATTTTGCAAGATAACTAACAAATATTTCCTTTCTCTCATGTGCATTTCTTAGGTTAGTGTGATTACTTTCCTTCCATAGACTCACTCTTTACTCTCCCCTCATGAAAGCATCCCTTTACATGTTGCAATTTGTGTTTCATAGTGTCAACTTACTGCTGATTTCAAAGGAAATGTGTGTAATATCTTATGTTACCTTGCATCCAAGGAAAACCTTAGAGTTATGTTGGTTGGGTTTATGCTCTTGATGGGGCTCGTACTTCAAATAGATTGAGGTCGAATTAGGACTTCACATCGGGAATACCCCCTATATGTTGACGTTATCCAACACGTCAACATTATAGCTCTAGAAGTAGGGCCAAATGACAAGATATGCCCATTGAGTTTATTTTGAATCTCTTATCTCAAATGCCTCTTTCTCAAATCATTATCTTGGGATTTTTCTCTTATATATAAAATTTCAAAGTTCCCTTGGAATTAATTGATGACTTGTCTCAATTGAAGTTTGATGGCGAGGGTGAAACATTCATAGCTGAGCACATATATGTGTTTCTCAAATTTTTTGAATATTATGAAATTAATTGTGACCATGTTGCTAGTATTATTTACCCTCACTCTTGAAGGTTGGGTTAAGAAATAGTGTCATACTTTATTAGCTACTTCCATTCATTCACTTGAACAAATATTTTTGGAGCTTCATCAAGCCTTTGACATGTATGACTATCAAGATGTATGTAAAAGGATTGATCTGCTTAGAATGAAACCTGGTGAATTTCCAAAGTATTTTCTTAATCATTTTCTTCACATTTTCTATGAATTTCCCGAGGGAGTGATTGATTCGAATTTCATTAAGAAAAAAATTCAAAATTTGATTCTACTCACCTTGAAATATTTTGAATCTGAACCCCAATATGATTTTTCTTGCCTAACTTTTAAAAACCATGAGATACCTTTAAGTTTAGAGGAACCTGTTCCTTTTGTCCCTTTTCCTCCTCCTTTTCTAGTACCAATTTGGGTGCAACCTGGTGATGATGTTGAAGTTGGGAAATCTAAAAATCAAATTGTTGATCCATCCATTCAACCTCCATCCACTTCCCATGATCTATGTCTTATTGAGGAGAAACTGGAATGGTTCAATAATTGCATGGATCCTAGATTGAAAGTTGATCCCTTGGTTTTTTAAGATCATATGAATGAACATAATCCTAATCTTGAATCTGATCTAATTGAAAACATGGTTTCCTCCAGGGATACCCTAAAACCTCTACCATCTATGTCTTATGATTCACTTGATCCAACTACTTCAAACTCTTTGGATTCTAACCTACTGTTTCAAACCGTAATCAAGAACAAGGTAGTTGTAGTCACATGTAGAGAAGAAAAGTGTTGGAGATAGGTTTTATCTTTCTTCCCTCTTTCAAGATGATAATATTTCCTTTCTGGTTGATGACCAATGTTCTAACCTTGATAACCTGCCAAATGATTCTAAGCCCTCCATTCAAGTTACGACTTTGGAAAACCATCACATTGACATGCATGTTTCCACTAATACATGTGGTGATGAGTTCCCAATCAAATTAGGTGATATATTTCCTTTTTTCTGAGGACTTGGACTTGCAATGTATTGATTCAAAACCTGCGTCCTAGAGTGTATAATATCCATTTATGGGTTGGGTTACTCTTTCAATTCAGAATGATCCTGGAATTCCTCTAATACATATATCAAGTATATCAAGTATGAAGAGGCAAGTTGTCAATATTTTGAACCTTTGGTATATCATGTTGGAGAAAAGCAAGTTCAATATGAATATCACATTGGTATGCATGTCTTTGACCATTATACTGATGATAAAAATATTGATCCATTGTTCTTACAAGTTCAATCTGATTTAGTTACAAATGGTGTTCCTCCTCTCGAGTCTTTTCATCCTTCCTCACCTCTAGCACACTATTCATTGTACCCATATATGTTTGATAGATTTGTCATACTAGTAGTTCCTCTAAATCCTTTAGATATTTATTCGGTTGACCATGGGTTCAATTAGGTACAGGATGGTGTGATCCTGGAATAAGAGGATGGAAATTTTGAATCCGTTATTCATGATTTGTTCAACTGTAAATATTTCATAGGCCAGGAGCAAGATGTTCCAACTCTATCTAATCAAGGGAGTTTTCAAATCAATGCATCTAAATTTTCTATCCATAAAGAATTTGATATCTTTAATCTTAAATCTGACCAAACCAATGGCATTATTAATGTTTTTATTGATACATATAATGATAGTGGTGCATATATACCTGTTGATTTTTCTAAGCCACCCAAATTCGATGATCCATTGTTAGAAAATTCAGGGACCTGTCAAGAAGTCAAGGAACTTCAACTCCTAATGATGGTTATGTCAGGTTCTCACAATCTTGTTGAGATCTTCAAACTAAGTTGGATCCATATTTTCATGCATACTTATTTCCTTAATATTAACCCATTGGTTGTGATATCATTCTTAAGGGATTTTTAGTGTTTCCAAGTTGATCTTCCTCATCATCAAGAAAAAATTTATAATCAGAATATGGAGTCTTATTTTGCTAGCCCCTTTTCATGTGATTCCCTTACATTATACCAAGGGTTGGAGAGCACATTTTTAGTAGATCCTTACAACGTTAAATCCTGCCATTTTAATTATCAACATAAAGGTCATTTTGGGTTGGAGGATTTATCTCTGCTAATTGTTTTTTTAGATCGATTATATCCTTATCCCTTTTGTGTATATCATGAATTTAATCATCTTCCTAGAACTATTTTTCTCCTTAAGTGATAGTAAATGCTTGAGTCATTTAATGGAACGAAACCCTTGTGTTGATACAAATACTGAGTTTGATTTGACAAATGTTTTCAATATTTTGTCCTAATCAGTATCTTGATTGGTTTCTTGGATTTACAATGTCAAAATTGTTTTTAATGCCCCAAGTTTTCACAATGTTTATTTTGCATGTAATTGGATACAAAGGGAACCAATAAACACTTCAAAACCTTATATGTTAATTGATCAATCTGATCATCATACCAAAGATTCTCTCATGGTTCGAATGTGGTAATTGTAACTTTATCTTGTCATGAGACTTACAATTTTAAAATTAGTTGTTGTGAATATCAATATCCAATTGTTGATTGGTTAGAGAAATTATACTTGGCAAGCTCCTATGCCAATGATAAGTTTTGATCTTTCTTAATGCTTGCAAAAACTGAATACACAGTTGAATGTACATTCTCAAGAAGACTTCAAGGTTTGTATTATTGACATTTCAATCAATAAGGTAAATATATAGACTAGCTCAAACTAGTTGCTATGGAACATATTTTTGTTAACGAGAAAGGCCTTCAGTTCATTATGCAAGTGTTTCAAGTTTTTATCTTTTTTGTTGCATAATTTTTTTAATTGCTTTTAATTGTTCATATCTTTTTTTTTACAGATAAAGAGTAGTTAAAGCGGTTACATTGGAAATTTCGTTACACTTAGCCCTCACATTCTAGCCAATTAGGTGAGGAGTAGGTCTAGTTGAATTTTATCTTCCCTTTCCACTCATAGTACACTTGCTCTCCATCCAGTCTCTGCAAGTGTTTTGTTTTCTTATTTTATGTTATGCATGTTTCTTTTAGTTTAGCTCTCCATTTTCTTTGCCTTTTGGCCTTGTTTACTTGTTTTGTTATGTATTTTCTTTCATTTTTTATTTAATAAGACTTTGCATGAAAACTGCTCTCTTTTGGCTCAAAAGGAAATGTGGCGAAACCTAAAAAGGGCGATTGTGACAAAAAACAATGCTTGGCTTATCTATTATCCTCTTCTCTATTTTGGGTTTACATATATTTAAAATCAATGATGTATGAATGGAAAAGATGATTCATTCGAATGGAAAACCTTTAGAAGAACCATGACACCTACATCTATTTTAGCATCCTCATTACTTGACTCTGTATGGTAATTGAATAGTGTTTTCTCGATGATCCAATCAAGTAGAGAATGGAAAGGGGAAAATAAATAGCGATAAGACCAATATCAGAGGTATATATACCTGTTTATGAAGGGGAAACATATTCTTCTCTCAATAAATCATTATCCCTCTTCTTCCCTGATTAGTAAATAAATGTCTAAGCACACTAAAATAAATAAAAATCAAAGGTGAAAGAAGAGAAAGGCTTCCTATGTAGAGAGGTGAAGCAAGTAACTTTGTCAAGGTACTATCTAGGCTCACTAGCAGCGAAGCAATGCTTGTGTTCCTAACGTGACTCCGTTTTGCTTCTATCCAGGTCCGTTGGTAGCTGAGAAACACTAAATATGAAAACTCATACTCTCATCATCTTAAAATCATAATTATATTACCCTTCTCCCAAATCGAAACAATTGTGATATGGAAAGCTTTGTGAATGTGTTCAATTGACGAAAGGAATAAAGGAGACTACATCCATAACCAAGTCAGATGGGGAAGCCTAGGTAATCAACACGATGAATCAATACTTTCCAAAATATTGAGACCTTGCACTTAAAGGTGAAACGTAAGTGGAGAAGTTGGAGTTCTACCATTGTGTCACCAAGTGCTGATGCTACAATCAACACCATCCAAAATTTTTCTTACACTTGAATTTTGGAGCCTACTGAGGATCTTATGATCTGTCGTCTCATGGTAACTTCATCATCGGTTGATGTTGTTCTAAGCATTTAATTCTTCTTCCTAGTTTTTAACTATCAAAGTCACTTGCTTACACATGCTTAGTCCTTGATGAATTCATAAGCATGCTCCCTTAATGAAAACTTGAATAGGAATAGCACAGTACATCAAGACAATGGCTTTGCAATCCTTAAGCTATTTTGATGGTGAGTGTACACTTTTTATTGACAGTATCCGTCACTTTTGTTGCAATTGTACTTCTATTTTAGTGAGTTTTCCCAATTGTCGCTTTTTCACACTTTTGTCTTCACAAGTCTAGATTTCACATTCTCGAATGTCATTTTTTCTTTATTTCACTTTAAAAAGTGGTGTTTTCATGTTATATTCATTCTCGTATCTCTCAATTCAATTTCTTTAGGTTTTAAAAGTGTCATTTTTAATTTTTCTTACTACCGCAAGGAATGCTTATAGCCATTTTCCCTCCTGTATGTGTCGCACCTCTTTAAAACACTAAACTCGTATCTAGTGCACACTTTTGTAGTAGATGATAATATATATCATTAGAATATGCACTAGAAACATTACTACAACTTAGAGAACTTTATGTTCACACATGACCCTTCTATCACAACTTGTATTTTAAGTGTCACATTTTGGTGTTTCAACTATCTCACTTGGAAATAAGTGTCGCTTCCTTGTACTTTCAAGGAGTGATTGTTTTTCATGAGTCCTATGAATTTTCCTAACTTGTATTGATGGAATTCATCTGTGTGATACATGTTTGAGTCTTGTTTGGATGTGCTTTCCTCTCTTACTCTACTTATCTCACACTTTGCCATTTTGGGTCCCTTCTTGGTCTTCCTACCCAATGAAAGTTATGAAAGCATAAATCCTTCATCGGGTGATGACCATTTTCTATTCATAAGCCCCATGGATGATATATCTTCTTCCTATATGTGTTCACTGAGCCTCTCCCAAGGTCAACTCCCTTGATTTCAATTTGAGAATCTTCCAAGCATTGTCACCTAACCGTTGTTACATGCACTAACTCACTGCACTAATTTTTTATCACCTCTATGATGCAAAGTGCATAGAGAACTCCTAGATGATAGCAAGGAATTTTTTCATCCCCTTGCAAAAGAAAAATATCAAATTCAAATACCCTCCTCCCTTCATAATGTAGTGAGTACTTCCTACGCTAAGTGACCTAACCTTCTACTCCCTACCTCAATGAACAATGTATCTCCTCTTATAGATATCCCTTGCTAAAGAAAACTGTGCTAGAATAAGGTGAAAATTTTATTTCTAGTAGACAATGGGCGAGTATTGAGGAAAAGTATGCTAGCCTGAGGGCTCCCCTTCCTTCTTCGTGCATAGCACAGTTCTAATCAACAATGACTTATCCATTAGCCAGTAGACTTGCCTAATGCATAGAAGACTAGCTCAAGCCACTCCCTCCCTATGCACGGTGAATTTTTAGTAGACAAGGAGACTCTATCAAGTCAAACCACACCATCCTTTAATCCTTCCCTTCCTTCCTAGTGCATAGCGTAGTTCTAATAAAAAATACTTCAAGTCCTATCCACTAGACGTCCCCTCTACATTGAGCCTTCTCTTATATTTAATATTTTATTCATACCATATTGCTAGAGAACAATGAGGCCTCCTCTCATTTAGTTTCAAGTCAAAATGAATTATCTTTATCTCCTCCTCCCTTGAGCCTAGCGCATGGAACAGTTCTAGTCAACAAGGGTCATCACATTGTTCCTTGGACTTTCCCACTACGTTGGACCTTAAAGAGCCCCTCTTCATAGTGCAGGACGCAATTCTAGTGATAAGTGGTGCTCTCCTTAGACATTGTTGAGATCAACCTTGCCATCCTCATCAAGACCTTTCTTCTCAAACCTTCCACAGGCCTATCATAAACTGCTTCTTCCATGAGCAAGGTAGGATAGAATAGATGATTTCAAGTCTAATTTTTCCTTGTCATGAGTGATCTTCATTGGAAGATGTACCTCCTGAACATGGCAATGAGATTCTTGATCCAAGTGGATGTTGGTGGCCACCAACCTATTCCACTTGGACCCCTACCACTATCTCTTTTAGTGTTTCATTTTCCTTAATTGTAGCACTTTTTACTATTTTTGGTAGTTTTCGAGTCTTGAACTTCTGAAGCCATTTTGAGGCCATAAACGATGTATTTTTGGGAGAATGGGTATTTAGTTGATGCTTTCCATGCAAAATTTGTAGTCCTCGAATAGATGTTTCTAACGAGGTATTGTGTGTGTCAAACAAAGATCATATTCCAAAGTTACGACCCTCGGAAGTTGATGTACCAATTTACCCAAACGGGCCCATAGTTTTGGCACTTCATCTCCTACAGTTAGGTTTTTGGATGTTTAGGGTTTTCCATTGTTTCTCAATAATAAATAGGCCTTCAAGCCTCATTGTGAACACAGTTTAGAGGAATGTATCTTCCACATGTCTTCTCAAAGATAAGCTACCATCGCCTGAGCTAGTTTATTTCCATTCTGTTTGTAAGCTTATTTCACTATTTGATATTAATGAAATGAAGTGTTATTTCTATTGCATCTCTATATTTATGGTTATATCTATAATTTGTTGCATTCCTCTTTAACTTTGGATCACTGGTATTAGAGCGGTTTGCTCCTTCTCAGTTTTTCTTTAAATGACCCCGATGAGGTCGGGGTATAAGGAGTTAGGGCTCAAATTGGTCAAAATTTTGCAAGACCAACCTCACTAAACCCAACAACATCCCATGGGAGAAGAGAATAAAGATGAGGGAGCAGGGGATGATTTCAAAATATTTCTCCAAGAATACCTCGAGCGACAGAGGAATGCGATGATGGACAACTTTTCCCATATCCTTCAGCATCTACTGAAAATGGATGCATTTGCTTCCAACAGCCACTCTGGAAGTTCCACACCCTTCAAGGTACAAGTTAACTTTGAAATTTCCATATTTGAAGGTAATATAGATGCAGGCATCGTAGATAAATGGTTAAACCTAGTAGAAGAATATTTTTCTATTCATGATTTTTCCAGCTGGGAAAAGATTACTTTTGCACTTCTCAAAGCCATCCCCCACGTCAAGGATTAGTGGGAAACCTACTGTGAGAAGAAGAATGAAAGTACACCATCACTATTTTTAGTTACACCCATGTAGAATTTGTTCTGAGATTCCATCAAGGAGTAGTACTACCCGTTGGGAGCTATGAGGATAAATACATAAAGTGGACCACGTTGTGGAAGGAAAGGGACCAAGACGTGTCAAAATTCACCAATGTTTTTCATACCCTTCACATGAAGCTGGGTATCAAGGATTCTAAGTGACATTTCTTACTCAAATATTGTGGCTGCTTACAGAGGTACATCCAGGACGAGATGGAGATCCTGGACATCTCCTCGCTCGACACGACGTACTAATACACTATCAACATTGAGCAAAAGTTTAAATAGAAAAAGTGAGACATTAGATTTGCGAATCTGAAGGAAGGGAAACGTGCCCCCAAATCATAGAGAAAAGGAAAAAGCTAAGGTGAGGTGACCTAGGATAACCTGTCAAAGCTGCAAGGAAAGAACAACACCACGAAGACAAATAAGGACATAGGAAAGTGGTGTGAGTTCCATAAGAGCTTCATCTACAACAAAAGTGAGTGTCAGGCCAAGCAGTCACTGGTGGTCGAGATGAAGGATTTCGAAACATATGCATGTTCTTACTCTGAGTCAGAACACGAAAAGGGGAATGGAAAAAGGAAATAGATCATTGACACGTAGCCCAGTGACACTGGGGCCACCACCAAGATACTGAAGATTTAGCCTGAATATCCTGAGGGGGGGAATGCCCTTTCCACTCACATATGTGGGTGAATGGTTCTTTGTTGCAGTTCATTGTCAATAGCGGGAGACAAAAGAACCTCATTTATGCAAAGGTCATGAAGCGACTGGGCCTACCAGCTACATTACATTTGCAGTTGTACACCATCGGGTGGATTCACCAAGGACGAGATATCTGCATCGACTAGTAGTGCTGCCTTCCCTACAACATCAAGTCATTGATAGATAAGGTATTGTGTGATGTGGATCATCTTGAAGTTTGTGATTTATTATTAAGAAAGCCATAGTTGTGGAAGAGGTATGTTGTATATGAATCTAGTCCTCTCTCTGTTATTATTTCTTTGGGTGATAAGTTATATAGGATACCGAAGGTATCCATGTCTACCACCATCTCTTTCATCTCTGAGAAGTAATGCAGTAAGATCATCTCCCAAACTACGAAATTTATTTTCTTTTCTATTCTCTCTCAAAGTAAAGGGAAGATTGTAGCCACATCCATGGTTCCCAGGAGGGGTTCCTCCACAGAATAGAAGCAGGTGGATACGGTCATGGAAGAATACATTGACATCTTCTCCTCACCCATGGGGGTACCCTTGCACTGTCCCATCAAGCGTTCGATCGATATGACTCCTGAAGCACCTCTACCCAAAGGGACTATATATCATCGCCCCATTCTTGAAAATGAAGAGATCAAGTGAAAAATCCAGGAGTTTGGGAATAAAGGGAACATCTGACCAAGTTCCTCGCCTTGTGGGAGCCCAATTGTACTTCTACAGAAGAACGATGGGACTTGGAAGCTTTGCATTGATTATCGAGGACTAAGCAAAATCATTGTTAGGAACAGGTAACCAATCCCATGGATTGATGACCTTCTATACCAACTCAAGGGGGCCAAGTATTTTAGAAAAATCGATCTGAAGTCTAGCTATCACCAAGATACAATAGAGCCCCCTACTACTTTTATGAGGCTAATGGATGACATATTGTGGCCCTTCACCAACTCATGTGTGGTCGTTTATCTGGAAGACATCCTCATCTTTAGCATGTGTTGGGAAGAACAGTTGCAATGCATTCAGTAGGTCCTTTAAACCCTTCAACAATATAAATTGTGTGCCGACTTGGAGAAATGCACCTTTGGAATGAACGAGGTCCAATATCTGGGTTACATCATAGATGTGTGTGGCGTGCATGTGGATCTGACTAAGATAATAGTCATTTGGGATTGGCCAGCCCCAGCCACACTAACAGATCTTCACAACTTTTTGGGCATTGCAAATTTTTATCAGAGGTTCGTGTTGGGATTCTCCAATATCACTTGGACTTTGAGTCAGATTACTAAGGACAACGTGAAAGAATTTTTTTCCTGGTCTCAGTCCCAACAAAAGGTATTCATTGAGTTGAAGCACTGCCTCTGCTCTACATCAGTACTCACACTTCTACACCTGTAGTATCCATTTGAAATTGAGATAGAATCCTCCGACTATGTTATTGGTGCAACCCTCACCCAACAAGACAATTGAGTGGCCTATCATAGTGAGACATTTCTCGATACAATTTGGAAGTACCCCACCTATAATAAAGATATGTATTCCATCGTGAAGGCTTCCCGATAATGAAATCATTACATTCTCGGGAAGGAGATGGTCATCCACATCGATCACCGACCACTTTAGTTTATACAAACACAAGGGAAGTTGCAGAATGATCGCTATCATAAGTGGTCTACATATCTGCAACAATTCCACTTGAACATTAAATACAAAAAGGGAAGCACCAATCATGTTGCATACTGCCTCAGTTGGCCCCCATTTTCAACATAGACTACTTTTCTCAACTCTTGTGGTCATGAGGCATCTGAGTGGCTGCAACTATACAAAAATGATCCAAAATTCACCTCCACATACCAGATGCTAGTAGATGGAAAACAAATTCATGATTTCCACCTCCATGATGCATTATTGTGCTACCTAGGACACCTTTGTGTTCCTTCAAGCGAGCGTGCCAAGTTGATTTTGGAGGCATATTACAGTTGGGTCGCAAGACACGTTGATGTGGAGAAAATTGTGGTTGTACTACAAATGTACTTTTATTGGCCAAAACTTCAACTGGATATTGGAAAATATATCAGATACTGTACTTCCTGTACCATCTCCAAGCCAACAATCAAGAAGCAAGGCCTGTACACTCCTATACCTACTCCCATCTAGCTGTGGGAATCCATTTCCATGGACTATATGCTTGGCCTCCTGATCCAAAATGGATCCTAAAACCTCTAAGTCTAAGTCTTCAATAATATCAGAAACAGAGTATCATAGAGAAACATTGAAGGAATGGTAGAAAATAGAGTTAAACAAAGAATGAAGTTTCGTTGTACCAGAGCTGTCAGATTGGCCAGATCAACGGCTTGGATTAAATCGGGATATCACATCAGGAGAGGCCAACAAAGTATATTGGAGGTAGCCTTATGGGAAGTGTGATCAACAACCCAACGACATAATGTGAGCCGTCAGATTGATCACGTAGATCCAACAGTGGAGATCACATTATCACATCGCAATATTTCCAAAGGGAGGACTTCACACAGGTGGACCCGAAGGAGCTATGAAATAAAATAGTGAAGGATTTGAGTTCCATGGTAAGTGGTATTTTGGATGAGCTTCAGGCGATAAGCAGTATTGGAGAGGCTCCTCCTGATTCCATACGCTGGCCGATATGTAGCACGCCATAGGAGAGAGAAAACTGCTTTTTGGGCGGGTAATCTCCGTGCATGTAGGCCACCCGAAATGGCTATCATCCATTGGATTGGAAGATCATGGATCAACGGTGGAGATCGAGGGAACTACTTGATGTTTTCAGTTGGATACGAACCATTGGATTGAAGGCAGATCAACGGTGGGCTTGTGACTTGTGATAGCGATGCAACAACGGACCCGATAGGATTATAGGTCGGATACAATATCATTTGAAGTCCGGTTTGGCAGAAATTCTCACTGTTTTGGTGTATTTCTCTGTGTAAACAAAGGAACGTATTCCCGAGGATTTCACTCGCGCCAGTGGTCCTTTCCATTTGAAAACAAGTGGCCACCATACTTTAAGCGTTTTACAATGATTGTTTAACGCTCGTAACCCCGAGGAGGGAAGGCGAACAGATAGGGCCGACAGGCTTAAAATCCATTGAATGGCAGAACAGAAGAAAAGGACAAAGAAGAGAGCAAGAGAAAGCAGAAGACAGAGAGAAAGAGGGAGAGTCTGTGCACTCTTTTAGACTCAAGGATTTCGAGTAAATCCCTGTTGTTTTGTCACTGTTGTGTTGAGACTCTATTTGAGCTCACACGTGTAATATTCTTCTCTTACAGACATAATATAGAGGTTGAAACTAAAAGCTAGACCTGGAGACGTAGCCAAGAAGTCTGGTGAACTCCTTGATTATTTGTTGTGTTGATGTGTGCGTTTATTATGTTTTATAACTGCTCATTGTCTATATTATTCACAATATTTTCGATCCGTTGCACTAAATAATATAGGCATTCCTGCACATGATTATGTAATACCTTAATATTGATTTAAGATCTCATTTTCAGATCAAGTGGTATCAGAGCATTTGGTTTGGGTTTTGTTAAGATTAGACAAGCTTGTGCTGGATTTTGAATGCTAACTAGATTAAAGCTCAGACTAGGAGAAGGAGAACTTGTTGAGGCTAATCCAGAGATTGGAAGAGTCTATTCTCAAAGGTAAATGGCAGAAGAAACTCCATTGGGATCAAAATCTCAATTTATGGAAGGTTTTAAGGCACTCCAAGCCATGGTGGAAGAGATGTATCTGGAGTTTAAGAAGGGTCGAGGTGAAAGCACTTCAACACCCAAACCAGACAAAGGAGCAGAGGAACCTTTTCTAGTTGGCCCTCCAGAAGGCAAAGGGAAAGGGGAAATTCCTCCTCCACCATCTCCTCCATCATCACCTTCATCATCCTCATCATATTCTAGCTCTTCTAAGAAGAAGAAGAAAGCTTCCTTAATCAAATTAGATGTGAAGTTTCATTTGCCAATTTATGATGGAGAGCTTAATGCAGAAAAGCTAAATAATTGGATAAGACAAATTGATGTATATTGCAGGGTACATAACGCTGATTCAAAAAGGAAGAAGATTCAGCTGGCTAGCCTTTGACTTGGAGGAACTCCACTAGTATGGTGGAAAGGCAAGACACAAGATGATCTACAAAAACATGGTAAAATCATTTTTACCTGGAATGAATTTGTTTCTTCTATCAAAAAACAATTCTATCCTTTAGCTTACATGCAGCAGGAAATGATGAGTTGGCACACTCTTCATCAGTTGAAGGGTCAAAGTGTACAAAGTTATACTCAGGAATTCATAAAGAGATCTTTAACTCTAGGTATGTCATTAGATTCACCTGAGACTTTATTGAAGTATATAGGTGGTCTTTATAGCTATTTAAAGCATACTATTCTCATGTTTAATCCCACTAGCTTAGATGATGTATCAGTTCAGGAAACACATCTAGAAGCTAGAGGTAAGAATGTAAACCCAGAGGTTGGGGGATCATCTAAATATTATGTAAGCAAGAGTAAGGAAGAGAAGAAACTAAAATCGAAGGAGAGGAAATCAAACATTATAAAGAAGGATAAACCTTCATGCACTCATTGCAAGAAATAAGGACATGATGAG
>APFE030569660.1:56948-75480 GCA_000404065.3 Pinus taeda
GTAAAACTGTCAAAATGTGAATTTGGCAGAACATCTTTAAATTATTTGGGTTATATTGTAGGGGGTGGTGAATTGAAGATAGATCCCTCTAAGGTTGAAGTCATTGTGAACTGGCCTAAACCGAAATCTGTTATAGAGGTTAGGAGTTTTCTAGGGGTAGCACAATACTGGAGAAAGTTTATTGCTAACTTTTCTTTGATTGTAGCTCCATTACATGCTTTATCAGGATTGAAATAGGTGTTTCAGTGGGGAGACAAACAACAGAAAACATTTGACACCTTAAAAGAGAAAAATAGTGCAGCACCAGTACTAGCACTGCCAGATCTTCAACATCCATTTGAGATTGAGATAGACGCCAGTGAATATGCCATGGGAGTGGTGTTGATGCAACACGGAAAACCCATATGCTATCATTCTGAGACATTTACTTCTGCAGTTTTTAATTATCCCACATATGATAAAGAATTGTATGCATTAGTACAAAGTGTGAAAAAGTGGAAACATTACCTAATGGGTAAAGAAACAATCATACATGCAGATCTTCAACACTTCAATATTTGCACTCACAAACTAAATTGTAGCAATCAAGACATTATAGGTGGATGAGTTTTCTACAGAAATTGCATCTTGTCATTAAATATAAGAAGGGCATACACAATAAGGTTGTAGACATGTTATTAAGACCAATCATAAATGCATCTACTATACTTAAGCATAACTCAGTAATGCATGAAAGTTAAATTGAACAATATGCTCAAGATGTAGATTTTAAAGATGTATATGAAACTTTAAGTCATGGCAACAAAGTAGAAGAATTGGATTACTATGTAAAGGACCAACTCTTATATTATTTGGGAAAGTTATGCATTCCAAAAGCCGAAAGAGGTAACATAATCCAAGGAGCACATACTTCTCTCATATCAGGTCATTTTGGTGTAAGTAAAACAATTGCACAATTGCAAAGGTTTTGTTATTGGCCAAAAATGCATGAGATAGTTTCTAGATATATCAAAGGGTGTACTATGTGTGCTACAAGCAAGCCCACTAATAGAAAATTAGGCTTGTACATTCCACTTCCAATTCCTTCTCGTCCTTGGGAAAGTGTTTCCATGGACTTTGTTGGGGGATTGCCAAAATCTAGAGAAGGTCATAATTATTTGTATGTTGTTGTGGATAGTTTCACTAAAATGTGTATTTTTCTACCTTGTAACAAACAGGTTACAACTGAACAAACATCAAAGTTGTTCTTTCATAATGTATGGGTTCATTTTAGGTTACCCACTTCCACTGTATCTGATCAAGATTCTTGATTTTTTTGGAAGTTTTGGTCAAATATATGGGAGTTGATGGACACGAGTTTGAAGAAGAGAACAAGATTTCATGTACAAATAGATGGTCAGACAGAAGTGGTCAACAGGATAGTGATCTAGTTGCTCAGAGGTTATTGCAGCAAGCATCCCAAGCTTTGGGATGAGCATTTGTGTTATGTGTAGCATGCTTACAACCATGCCAAGCACTCTTCTACTCAAAGATCTCCTTTTGAGACTTCTTTTGGTTTTATGCCAAAGTATCCCTTGGATTTTGTCTTTGCTAAAGAAATAGCAGTTGATGGACACAGTGATGTGGAAAAAGCAACCAAGTTCATTGAACAAATCCAAGAAATTCACCAGGCAGTAAAAGAATAGCTGGAAAGAAGTCAAGCCAAGTACAAGGCAAGACATGACAAGCATCGAACTAAACATGGTTTTCAAGTTGGTGATCAAGTCTGGCTGTATATCAACAAAGACAGAATGTAGGGTGAAGGTAAGAAGCTAAAACCAATAAGGTATGGACCTTTCAAGATACTTGATAAAATTGGTGAAAATGCTTTTCGCCTTGATTTACCAACTTATATGCAGATCTATTCAGTCGTTAAAGAAGAAAACTTGAGATTGTATGAAGCATCAATGATTAAAGATCTTGAAGAGCAAAGTCAATTGCCTTCTATTGACAATCCGTTGCTTGAATATCTCAATGAGTTACAGGAAGACACAGTTCTAGATGGGAAGGTGAGAACTATGCATCGAGGGGATGTTGAGTACTTGAGAGTAGGGCTCAAAGGTTCAAATCCAATCAAAGCACGATGGATAGAAGTAAAACAAGTGAGGGAGTTGTATCCTCACTTGATCAATGCCTAAAAGCAACTTTTGGTGGTCCAAAAGATTTTCAGTGGGAAGGCGTGATCCAAAATGGATCCTAAAACCTCTAAGTCTAAGTCTTTAATAATATCAGAAATAGAGTATCACAGAAAAACATTGAATGAATGGTGGAAAACAAAGTTAAACAAAGAATGAAGTCTCGTTGCACCGGAGCCATCGGATCGGCCAAATCAACGGCTCGGATTAAATCGAGATATCACATCGGGAGAGGCTAGCAGAGTATATCAAAGGCAGCCTTATGGGAAGTGCGATTAGCGACCTAGTGACATAACGTGAGCCTTTAGATCGAGCGCACAAATCCGACGGTGGAGATCACATTATCGCATCACAATATTTCCAAAGGAAGGACTTCATGTAGGTGGACCCGAAGGAGCTATGAAATAAAACAGCGAAGGATTTGAGTTCCATGGTAATTGATATTTTGGATGGACTACAGGAGGTTAGTAGTATTGGAGAGGCTCCACCCGATTCCATACACTGGCTGACACGTAGCATGCCACAGTAGAGAGAAAACCGCTTTTCGGGTGGGTAATCTCCATGCATGTAAGCCACTCGAAATGGTTGTCAGGCATTGGTTTGGAAGATCGTGGATCAACGGTGGATATCGAGTGGACTATTTGATGTTTCAGGTTGGATACGAACCATTAGATTGAAGGTAGATCAATGGTGGGCTTGCGACTAGTGATAATGATGCAACAAAGGACCTGATAGGATTATAGGTCGGATTCAATATCATTTGAAGTCTGGCTTGGCGAAAAGCCTCACTGTTTTGGTGTATTTCTCTATGTAAACAGAGGAATTCATTCCTAAGGATTTCACCCGTGCCAATGGTCCTTTCCGTTTGAAAACAAGTGGCCACCATACCTTAAGCGTTTTACAATGATTATTTAATGCTCGAAAGGGAGATGAATGGATAGGGGCTGGGAGCCCGAAACACCGAGGAGGGAAGGTGAATAGATAGGTTTGATAGGCTTAAAAGCCATCCAATGGTAGAACGAAAGAAAAAGACAAAGAAGAGAGTAAGAGAAAGTAGAAGATAGAGAGGAAGAGGGAGAGTCTGTGCACTCTTTTAGACTCGAGGATTTCGAGTAAATCCCTGTTGTTTTGTCACTATTGTGTTGAAACTCTATTCGAGCTCACACTTGTAATGTTCTTCTCTTTAAGACATAATATATAGGTCAACACTGAAATATGGACCCAGAGACGTAGCTAGGAAGTCTGGTGAACTCCTTGATTATTTGTTGTGTTGATGTGTGTGTTTATTATGTTTTATAATTGTTCATTGTCTATATTATTCACAATATTTTCGATTCGTTTCACTAAATAATATAGGCATTCCTGCACATGAGTATGTAATACCTTAATATTGATTTAAGATCTCATTTTCAAATCACCTCCCTTCTACCGAGAATGTTAATGATTGTGTATTTGTGGTCGTGGACAAATTTCCTAAAATGGCTATATTGGCAGCCTACAAGAAGAGTACCACAGTAGAGGACACTGCCAAACTCTTATTTGAATGAGTGTGGGTACATTTTGGGATCTTGTAGACCATTATATCATATTAGGATAGAAGGTTCCTAGGCACATTATGGTGAAGCCTCTAGACATTATTGGACACCAAACTCACTAAGTTCATTTCCTTCCTTCTGTAAACTGATGGCTAGATGGATGTCATCAATAGGATGATAGTGCACATACTCCACGTGTACAACTTCAAGCATCCACGAACCTAGGATGGGAGTCTTCCCTATGTGAAACACATTTATAATAGATATCTTTATAGCTCGACTGGTCGCAGTCCCTTTCAAGTGGGTCTAGGATTTCAGCCATTATGTTTGATTGATGTTGTCATGCCTCATGTGACTACATAGACAAAATCCACACATGTATTGTCCAAGGCTGATAAAGCAACCATATTTATTGAACACATCCAACCCATCCACCAATAGGTTCACGACATCTTGGAGAATCCAAATTCCAAGTACAAGTAAAGATATGATCATCATCAGGTGCCACACAAGTTTTAGGTGGGTGACAAAGTTTGGCTGCATTTGTAGAAAGAATGCATTACGAGAGCCCATCGGAAGCTTAGAACACTCTGTTATGGTCCTTACAACATTACCAAGGTTATGGGAGACAATTCTTTTGAGATCAGCATTCCCCCATTCCTTGGCCTACACCCAGTGTTCAATGTGGACTGCATTCGACCATACTTTCCACCATTATTGGACACATCAGACATTGCAGAACAACTCACACCAACATAGTTTAACCCAAACTACATGGAAGAGTCCACAACTAGTCAGATGATAGACACACAGATCAATAACACTCACCAGCAGAAGATCCAAATATATCAGGTTGTCAAAGTTGGCTAACTCTTGCACCAAGGCAAGTGGCTCTCCAGGGACCAAGTTCAACAAAAGTTTCGTGATCTCATGGAGGCAATCATTGCAATGGGGACCATTTCTTCCTAAGGGAGGAGGACTGATCTAGGTGTATTTTGGTGGTCACCAACCTATTCCAATTGGACCCCCACTACTGTCTATTTCAGTGTTTCAGTTTCCTTAATTGTAGCACAATTTACTATTTTTCGCAATTTTTTGGGTCTTGAATTTCTGGAGCCATTCTGAGTCCCTAAGTGACATTTTTTTTGGGAAAATGGGGGAAAACATTAGACATTGCCTAATGTTTTCCATGCGAAATTTTTATTCCTCAGATATATCTTTCTAACGAGGTATTGTGCACGTTAAACGGAGATCATATTCCAAAGTTACGATCCCAGGAAGTTGATGTATCAATTTAGCCAAACGGGGCTGCTATGTGGAATTTTGCATCTACAGATAAATACAATTTCCCTAGCTGGGTAGCTACACCTAGAACAATAAAATTAAAGCGCTTAACCCTTTTTCTATAGAAGATAAATAAGACAAGGGACCTACTTGTTATCTTTCGCTTTCCCTTTATCTCCTTTGTATGGCTCCTGTCACTCCTTCTCGAACTTAATTCGCTTGACAAGTGCTTGTAATCATAAATAGAGGAAAAAAACCAATAAAATCAAGAGATCTATCTACTATAAGAAAATGGAATAAAAATAATTTACACATATAATCATCATACATAAAGACAAGAATATGGGAAAAGGTGTAAATAGCTTTATTAAGTAGAAGGAAGAGTTACAACCATGAAGTCTGATCCACTATCACTCCTCCAACTTGAGTTCCAACCAACATGACATCAAAAGTACAACACTCTGGCAGCATAACAATACTTGCTTACAATCTCAAACCTCACACCAATAGTATCTCCTTACAAATTCTCAAAGTTCAGCTACTAATCACTTAGATGAGTGCTCAATTTAGAGGAAAATGGAGGAGGTTTGGTCGCAAATGGGGGTATTGAATGGACTTCCAAACTTAGAGTTAGTTTCCATGGAGGAAGGGATGAGAGGATAGGAGGTTACTTAACTCATTCCCAATCCAATTTGGAGCTCATAGGAGATGATAAGTGTGGGAATATTCTAGAAGGCTCCAGAAGATAAGAATATTCCCAGAACCCTATCAAGATTTTTTTCAATCTCACCTAGCACCGGTCAAAGTGGGCCTAAGTGCTCCAAAATGCACCTTGACATGGGCCTACCTACCCTAAAGCATACTTACCCCTAACCAAGGCTATGCTGGTCCCTCAAGGAGGCATTTCTGGAGGGCTTTAGGCTTGTGGTGAAGTAAAATTATAAGTGCAGACACAAATGAATTCCTCTAGCCCGATAATGGATCTAGCCACAATAGATACATTCTACGGAAGATTTCCTTAGGTTAGAATCAATCAAGAGGGCCTAATTCTTCATCACTTATCCTACTTGATGGTGTCCTCACTTGCTTGCTCCAACAATCTCTTGCTTCCTTCTTCAAGCTCTTGAAACAAGTAAACAACAACAACACACAAACATAATAATAAAAAAATTGCAATTCAACCCACATAACGAGTCAAGAAGCATTAAGACACGGATATGTAATATTACAAAACATGTAGGAAATAAATCAATAGTTTCATATATTAATATCAAAGAGATATTACAACCATTCGTCTTGACGTTGCAGTCTTCCTCTGACAAGACCAGGTTCCCACACACTTCTGCTAACATTCCATGATGGCTTCAAACAACAATAGTTTAAAAGCTCTTCCCTTTAGGATTCACTCCAAAAAAAAACACACTTCTCCCTCACACAACTAGATGACTACAACTAGTAATAGCTTGCTTTTCTAGTCCAAAATAGTATCAACACTTTGCAACTATAACACACACACTCAGCCAAAAACTGTAACTATGACTAGTTTGTGCTTGGGAAGAAGGGAGGTTTATATAGGAAATATGGATGGGAGATGGATCCTCTCCTCATGGGAGAAGGACTTATCCCTTGAGGTAGTTCCATCATTATAGGGGAAAGGAATCCAAATTGTCATCCTTGACCCCATTCGTCCAAACCATTTACCAAACTTTTGTTACGAAGCTTCTATAGTTGGAAGCTTCGGCTCTAATTTAAAAAAATTTCCATAACAGGACCAATGACACTGAAACATAGCTCAGTTGCTCCAGTCGGTGCAAGGAGTAGTGCTAATCTTGCACATTAGCGTGGGGGAGACAAAGGCCATTAGTGCCGATCTTGTAAATTGGGAAAAACATAAGTTTTAGGGAAAATGGTGCAAAAGGGAAATGATCTGGTCATGAAGAGGGACATAATGGGAGTTTCTTCATGAAGGCAAAGCATGCAGGGTTCACTATAAAGGTCCTCCAGTATCAAGGAATGGGGAGTACAGGGACAATGAAGAAATGTTGTGTAACAGATACCCCCTAAAGCGTGAAGGCCGATCTGGAGTGAGGGATGAAATGCTTTATAAATCACTGTGAGGAACCAGTTTGCCATCAGAAAACCTGCAAGAAAGTGCGAATACATATATATAAACTGAGATCTATGTCAAATGATACATGAATCATGGCATGGACGCAACCATCCAAAGAATGATAATGTAAAATGGATCCAGGTATGGGCGCACCCATCTGTCAAAGAGGCTCATAATGAAGCCAAGGTATGGTCACAACCATCCAATAATGAAAAGGATCACATATGATAACTCATGGTCTGGTCACAGTGAGCCATCTAAAAGATAAATGCATATCATCATAAACCATGTCACACCACTTCACAACCTGGACTTGTGTGATATGAGTCCAGGGTCTTTCACTCCAACACGACCTGATCAAAGTACAGATCCTAGCATGCGAATGGATGTGTTGACGTCGAACATGAGCGAAAGTCACTTGATTACCAGTCAATGATGTAAACTATTAACAAGCGCGAGAGAAACCACCAATAATTACAATGGCCCTCAAGGTACTATCAACACAATTCAGGGAATGTGAATACAAGAACTGGAGTCGAACACCTGTCAAATCACTCGATTGATAGCCAATGATATGAACTTGTCGTCGAGTGAGAAGAACTTGCCATTATGGCATGCAAGCTCTAAGGTACTGGAAGGGAGTCTCTTGGTCAACTTCCTAGATAATGAGTTGAAGTTGATGGAAAGAGACTATGTCAAAGGAGGGCCATAATGAATCCCACATCATTGACTCGAGATGAGAGGATGAAAAATGATTTTGGATGATACAGAGAATCAGAGGTAAGTGTAACTGCAGAAGGACAAATCTTGAACATATCAGCGACACAACTGGGAGTTTGGCAACTTTTGGATCCATGGGATCAGTGGTCATGAGGATGTGGTAGAGATCAAATGGAAGGAAAAATGAATGGCCCAAACCCAGGAAGGTCAACAATGCGAAGGAGGATGTCCGAACCCAACACGAAGCAAACAATGTCATGTTCAAGAGTGAGCTGCCGAAATGACTGATAGATTTCCAAATTTTCCCCCCACCATTTCTGGCGAGTACCCCAGTTATCTTTTAATCGCAAGCTTGAAGGGGATATCATATGCTTGCATGGTAAGTTCATCCTTTGGATGAATCTGACCTAGTAAGTTTAACGAGCCTTAGGAAGGAGAAGCTCATGTTCGTCATGGTGACGAATCCGATGTCATTTAATAGTTTAATGAGTCCAACAAAGGTGTAACTCGATATCTTTTTCATGTTTTAGAGAGCTTGAAAAAGACACAGAAAAGAAAACTCCACATAGTCCCTTTTCATATATTTGTGTCTCTCAAGCCCGAATAGCTAGAAAACAATACTTGAGAGAACCACTTGACCATTTTTGTCAAGGAATACCTTTTTCATAAATAGTGCCTCCCAGCCTAAAAAAGGGGTAAACTTACAGTGGGCGCATGATGTTTCACATCCGTTATCGAGTTCGAAACGAAAAGGGCTTGGCTATCTTTTCACTTTTAAAGGGTGGAAAAGAGCTGAAAGCGAACTCCCTATTTTTATTCTCTTTAATGAGTCAAAAAGGGAAAAAACACTCGACAATCTTTTCATATGAGTTTAATGAGTAGAGAAAAGAGCTGAAATGTGACTCATCATCATCGTCGAACATCCATCACCTGTTGCTGCACAAGTAAGGCAAAGTGTATTATCGAGTCCTTGAGGTAAAATAGGTCAAACATATTTACAAAACCTAATATTTTCATGAAAAAATGAATAAAAAGGGGAAAAGTAAATATATTTTTACCATTTACCATTTTACCTATGCAGTGAAGAATTTTTACCCACTTTTGCGTAGTTGTTCCGGCGCAGATTGCAGGCGATCTAGGAGGTCGATCGACGAGCCATTAGCTCCAGGTAATAGATGAAGGCCTGAGCTCCTTTTTCATGCTATTTATTTCTATTTTTAGCCATTTTTTTGGATTTTTAGGGAGGTTTTTGAATATATTTTTCGCCCTCGGTCAGCGGGATTTCTAGGCATGGGATTGCACTGGCCAAGGGTGATTTGCGCAACCATCCATTCTAATCGGCGTAACTATTTCTAAAATAGGTACGTCAACACCGTGGATAGGGAAAAACCCTTTTTCCTGAAAAAATGACAGTTTAAACTTGAATTTTATGTGCCAAAGATGATAATTGACTCAAATTAATGGCTTTTGCAGGAGAGAAATTTTCGAAAATGGTGGGTTGGAAGGAAAGGGAACATGAAGATGTTGACACCTAGGCACTGAATGATCCAAATTGTCTGGAGGCTCTGAGGTATTGTGGGCTCCTCACATTTTTCCTTACACCACGGATGCGGGCCTAGCCCGAGTTTCTTCGATACTTGATAAGCCTTTGGGACATTAATCGCGAGATATTTGTCATTGGGGACCTAGAGCTGGAGTTCAAAACTTCAAATATCTACTTCATCACTGGACAATCTCGTAGAGGTGAGCCAGTGAACTTGTATGGGTCACGTCTGATTGGGGCAAGAATATCTTCCCTGCTTGTCGAACACTACGCTAAGGCCTTGAAATCCAAGAGTGGCAAGATATAGATTTCTAGTGTTCGAGATTTGACACTGAGGGTGCTTCTATTGATTATCAATAGAGTGGTGGGGTCCCAGGTGGAACATGAGACTAACAAGTCAAAGTTCCTTTATGCTATTGACTACATAGCTACTACGATCTTCAACTGGGCAGAGGCCATGAAGATGAACATCAAGCACCAGTTGTCCAAGGCCAAGGCGAGGAATCTAAAGCAATTTGGCTTTGGATGAGTACTTGTGACCATTTTTCCTAGAACGAGTGCCACTATTCCAGTATCAGTTGACTGAGGTTGATCCTCCTATTCCACGTGACCCATGAATGGCCCATTAGAGTCGTCTGATGCCCAAGATCGCTGGGGGTCAACATATGTCATACCGACCTGCATTCTTCTCATAAATACTACGATAGAAGATCGTCATGGAGGATTGGCCATACAGCGGCACTAATTTCCATGGAGATCCAGATATCCCCTTACCAGATGGATAGGACTTTGATGACGAAGGTAAAAAAATCAAATTTTTAATTTTGAGATTTTTCAATTGTTTTCGGTATATGCATGCTTATAACATTTCTCTTGTTTATGTAGATGTTGGACCACGGCGGCAAGCTGGGATGTCCCTGATAGCCAGGCGTTTCCCCCACCCTATTGATGCTTTCACCTCTTATCAGGAAGGGTGTGACAACGAGGAGGAGATCAAGAGGAGCCTCGAGGGGTTAACTCATGGTATCCCAGTGTATGGATAGGAGACATTCCCTGGAAGTACCAGAGGCACACAGTGGGAGTCTCAGGTTAGATTCATTGACTGCTGAGTTATGTTGCATGAGTTGTCTCATGCTACTATGACCACCATGCTGAGTAGTTCCTAGGTCTAGCACTTACATATTTTTTGAGGCCTGCGTGCATAGATGTACGAGGCCTGTGAGCCTCTGATTTTATTATTGACACACATATTATTTTTTGGGGTTCTGATGTATCAAACATTCTCACCATATATATATATATATATATATATATATTATATATATATATATATATATATATATATATATATGTTGTACTTCCTGTCTATTTATGGTACAAATGGTTTGTCTTATCTTTTAAATGATTCGCAAATGTCTATCCAACACGTAATTAGCTAATGCATCTATCAATGTATTCATGTGTCTAAGAATATGATGATATGTAATATAATCAAAATGCCTTTCCAATAGATAGATACGGAGATACATTCGTAATATTTGAGGGTTCCTAACGGAATATTTCCCATTGAGTTGAAGGATGACAAGCTGTGAATCCAGGTTGACAACCAATTCTCTGATGCCTAGAGCAATGGCTTCTGACAACATTTCGATGATCGCACTGTATTCAACAATGTTATTGGTTGTGCGACCTAGGCAGATACCTTGAAGGTCAATCAACTCACCATTAGGGTCATAGATAGCCCATGCTGCAGATGATAGGTTCTGGGTACTACGGAAAGCAGCATCGGCAAAACCAACATGAGGAGTCGTAGACATCTGCAAAGCAAGAAAAGCATAGTAAACAAGAAGGTTGTTTGAAAACTATGACAAAAAACCACGCTGTACAAAAATGAATCACACTTGTACATAAGTAACCATGCAAGATGACCTAAGCATGGTACTTTTTGAGGTAAATCCGGTTTCAGGGCTTATTAAGGGGATTTCCTTCATAATCAATAAGCTCATAGGCTCCTTTCTACAAAACGCATTTTAGAATATAGGGCCCATGCCACATAGGTTCAAACTTGCTTGCCCCCATCTTATTGTTAGCTTGGTCATATAACAGGACCAAATCACCCTCATAGAAAGAATAAGGGGAGTTCGACTGATCGAAATGGGATTTGACCCATTTCTTTTGTGCTTCGATGACCAAGGCATCGAGACAACGAGTCTCCTCCAGCAGTTCTAATTATAAGAGGTGTTACCCTTGAGGTGATGTTTCGAGGAGGAGTTCAACAGCTAACTTGAGTGAAGGAATCTCGCGTTCGATCGACAATGTTGCTTCCAGACCATAGACTAGGTGGAATGGTGTGAAACTAGTTGCGTCTTTGGTTGAAGTTCAGTAGGCCCACAGAGATCAAAAGAGGATGAGATGCCAATTTGAATTGTGCATCCCAATAGTACGTTGAAGCATGGTGACCAAAACCTTGTTCACGGCTTCAACTTGGCTGTTGGCCTGAGGGTAATATGGGGTCGAGCCATCGTGGTGCAAGCCCAATGTAGATGTCAGTTCTGCCATCATGTAATCTTTGAAATGGGAGCCATGGTCTGTGACAATGACTTGGGGTATGCCGAATCTGGAAATAACATGGTTTAAAAGGAATTGAGCCACCGTCTTACCATTTGCAGAATATGTAGGCATTGCTTCCACCCATTTGGTAAAATAATCCATAGCCACAATAATATAGGCATGCCCACCACCAAACGAGGGTTACATGTCATATAATCGATGCCCCATTTGGCAAAGGGACTAATGGTAATGACGAGGTGTATGTGAACGGGTGGGGCACACATCTTGCGTTGGTAAATTTGGAATTTTTGGTACTTACGGACAGTAAGAATGCAGTCTTTAAAGATAGAAATCCAAAACAAGATACCCCAATATGAACGTGTTCAATGACATCGGGTTTGATAGAAATGTCAATCGGCATTGTTTGGGTAATATTACCCAGATTTCCTTTCGACCATACTTCATAAGTAACAGTTGGTGGCAGAAATGGAGAAGAGGACTCCTCGAAAGCGGTAGACATGACCGCCGAGTGAGGCAGGAACGAGGAGTGATGATGAGTATCGATCCATGATGGTTCCTCGAGAGACATGATTTTCGTGATACCTTCATCAGCGAGGAAGGTCTCGGCTAAGGGATCAGATGATTCCAAAGTGCCAAGCCAAGGGGATTGATAATACATATCGAGAGAGGTTTGCCACATATGTGAATTATAGCATGTAGAGTTCAAAACAATTCCCATGTAATTGACTTCGGTGGGACTAAGTGACATAACCCCGCCCCAAGTATCAATAAGATCTAGTGCAGGTATGACCCAGGGATCATATTTGATCGAGATCATGTTGACAGAGGAAATATGAGGAGGTGGTAGTGGAAAAAATCCCATTAAGACAGAATCTTTGAAGAGCCCTGCCCCCACACTCTCATAGGGAGCACCAGAGTGCTTGACGTAGGGAACATTGCCATCTGATGAGGAAGAGGCAAAGAAAGACAGTTAATCGACAGTGACAATTTTCCCTTGATGGGGAAAGCAAATCATGCATAACAAGGAGGAGGCCATGACATGCATGGCATGAGTCCAACTCAGGCTGAGTAGAAGATTATAATTGAGATTGGCCTCAACGATTTCTACTTTGACCTGCACTGTCTTGCCTTCCAAGGTGATGGAAAGGTTAGGTAAGACACCTAAGGGTCGCGAATTGCACCCATCGAAAGCTTCCAAAGTGTTCAGAGACTGGTTTAGTGCAGGGAAACCAATAGCCTTCCAACATGCATTTGACATGATGCAAGTGGAAGCACCTTCATCAATGACAGTTCGATGGATGGTCTTCTCATTGATGATTACCTGAATAAGAAAGGCAATCTGATGAGGGAGCCATGGGACATGGTTCTCCAGATCGAAACATATCAAATTAGAGTCAGTGGGATCGATGCCCTCGATAATTGGCAGTAAAGATTTCTGCTGCGATGGGCAGCTTTGGAGTACCTCGAGAGCCGACATGGCTAACAACGCCTGAGCCAAGTCCTCAACAATATTGTAGTGCTAAGCGGCTGAGGCATTGGGATTAAACGAGGATTTCCGCATCACACCTCGAGAGGGTAGCCATGTAGAAGAATCAGGGTTAGGGCGCTCGATTTGTAGAGGGCCAGAACTCAGGGTAGAAAAAGCAGGTGCAACTTCTTTCTCTTTCCCAGCTGTCAGAGCTGGAGTTTGATAACCTTTCGATTGGGTAGCCACATTAATGGGTGTGCTCATCATGAAAATTTGAGATCCGGAGGAAGCACATTGGGATTGGTCTACCATTGGGGTTTGCTGAGATGGAAATGGCTCTTTGAGGACAGCAGGGGTCCCTCTGAGCAGGCAAATAACTTTAGATCGTCAAGGACAATCCTTAGTGTAGTGATCCTCCTTGCAAATGAGGCAAGGATACTTAGGTTTCCGTTGTGAAGATTCGCCAACAGACAATTTGGGAGGACATTGTTTCAGGGCATCAGCTTTAGCTTTGCTTTTGCCTTTATCTTTCCCTTTTGAGGATTTTTCCACTACGGTAAACTATATAGTGTGGACCTTTTAGCTTTTACAAGGGCTTGGTGGATTCCAAGATGAACTATTATGAGGAGAATTCGAGACCAACTTCTGTTTGGAAGAAGTTTTAGCAAGGGTCTGGGATACTGAACCAATAACTCCATCAACAGGAGGAACAACTAGTGACTTTGATGCTATAGGATCAGATGATGGGAGTGGAACATTGGGTATCAAATCGTCTAAAGTGCCAGACTGAGAGTAAACTACATCCAAGTACTGGGCACGAGTGATGGCTTGCTTTTCAATGATTCAGCCACCCATATCTATATCACGAGCAATTGGGGCTATGAATGATTTGATAAACTATTCAGTGAGCAACTAATCAACTATCTTGAATTTGATTAGGTGACGTCTACATCTCCATTCATGGATATGATCAGAGATCTGTTTCATAGTGTCTTGCTTAAGCGATGTGAGCAAGTAGGTGCCAGTTTTATAGTGAACCGACAACTGAAAATGCATGAGGAAAGCCATGGCTAATGAATTAAAGCCATGGAAAGCACATCGAGGTAGCTCGATGTACCATTTCACTGCAACACTCATGAGGGTTCGTTGGAAAAGACGAAGATGAATGGAGTCATCTACGTATGAGTTCGACGAGCACCAGAGGTGATATGTCATCACATGCGCCTGAGGATATTCTTTAGTTTTTCCATCGAACTTTGGGAAATCACTTGGTATCTTGGATGGAACCAAAGGCCAGTACAGTGAATGAAGGATCGAATCATTCCTAAGGTGAGATACATCTAGCAACTCAAATGTAGCGAGGAAAGGTAATTGAGTGTTAAAAGGCATGGGAGGTCAATAAGCAGGCCCATAAAGAGGAGCCCATCCCTGATGGTAAGGATTTTGGCCCCAAAGTGGGGGATTTTGGCCATATGGCATCTGAGGCTGCCCCCATTGTGGATTACCTTGACCATAGGGATGATTTTGACCTTGAATACCTTGAAACTATCCAAGCATTGGTTGATGATAGGAAACGTATGGGTTAAAAGGCTATTGAGCCTATTGACCTTGGACATATAGATATGGGACCTGTTGTCCTGGAACATAGGGTTGATGTTTCCGGGAAAACTAGTGTATATTCGATCTACTAATACCACTAAAACGGGCAGCTATCTTAGAAACAAACAATCAAAGCAATTCGAGATTTCCTTTAAGTGTAATAGATAACAGGGAAGAATAGAGGACCAACCTGGATCTTTCGCTTGGATCCTTGCTTGATTTCCCTCTCCCTTGATAGAATTCACCACTCCTCTCCTACTTGTCCTGCTTTAAAGAGTACCTATAGAGTCAAAGCATCTCTATCTAAAACATCATAAGCAATGCAGAATCAGAAACACAGTGACTATACAATTGCATTAATAAACAATAAGATTCACAAACACACGATTATATGGAGGAAACATCAAAGAAATTTATTAATAGTAGAAGGGAGGACTACAACCCAGCTATCTAATCCAGCATCATCCTCCCAGCATAGAAGCCCTCTTCACCTCATGAAAATCAAGATCACCCAACAATATAATGTCTCTCCTCACAGATAAACCAACAACACTTCCTTACAAATTAAAAAATTCCAGCCTCTAGATCTCTCAGATGAGGGATCCATTTATAAATGTCTTGCAAGGGTGTGAGTCAGCTCTGGGTTTTTGATTAGTGTCATTCCGCTGATAGCTCTTGGTTCCACTTGGATATTTCATTGATCTCTTACTCATCCCTGGGTGAATTCAGAGAGGCAAGTGTCACAGGAGAAGTTTCTGGAAGATTCCATGAGCTTCAACTTAGCAAACTATCTCTACCATTTGTCTATTCTCACTCATCGCACCCTACAAAAGGCTCTTTTAGTATGCCTCACACCTGGTTAGTGTAGCAACTAGTATGCATCTCACCTTGACCATGGAGCAGTCAATATGGTCTAGTTTTGGCCAGTTCTGAGTGGTTTTTAGGTGGAACCTCTGGGAAATGATGTAATCAGTTGACGATGATCCTTTAGGGTATAAAACAACACTTTTAGGGGTTAAAGAGCCCTTGGTTTATGGACATATGAGTTTGGGGTTGCAGTGCCCACATATGTCTATAACAGCTGATGGGCCTGTTGTCACTGAACAAGAGGGTTTTTGACCAAGAGTCCTCGGGAATAAGGTTGATACAGTTGTTTCCCTTGGATGTATGGGTATTGTACCTGGTGCCCTTGGCCTATAGAATTCTAAACTTGTTGACCTAGGACAAGAGGATTTTAGGCCTGCTGCTGCAGGACTTGACCTTGACCCTGCCCCTGCAAGGGTTGACCTTGTTGATATGTATACAAGGGTTGTTGTTGCCCTGGTTGGTTTTGTTGTTGCAAGGGTTGACCTTGCGGTCACAAAATTTGTCATTGGGGTTTCATAGGTTGGCCTTGCGAGGGTATGGGTTGAGAGGTGTGCGGAGAATATTACATCTGTTGTTGCACGGCTTGCTACAACTGCTGTAAGGATTGACCTTGCAGTTGTTGTAGGTGACCTTCCTGCGGGATAATTTTACCTTGCTATTGCACGGATAGCCCTTGCTACAACAAAGGTTTCCTTTGCAGTAACAAAGGCTGCCCTGGTTGTTATAAAGGTTGTCCTTGTTGTTGTAAGGGTACTTGAACAGTGCCCAGGAAATTACAGAACTAAATATAGCCGTAGCCATGCTGGATGTACTGCGCAGATTGGAGGGTGTAAGGTTGATTAACCAATCCTTGAGAACCATATGAAACGTAAGGATTTTGGTATTGGACTTGAGCCACATAGGGCTGCTGATACTGAACATTGCTTGATCCAGATGGACCAACGGGATTCTGAACCTATTGTTACTGGACATTGCTTAATCTAGTAGGGCCAGGAGGGTTATAAATAATACTAGAAGAGGGTTGGTTTATACCAAGCATGTGAGCTTGTGAGCCACTCACATTAGTGGCACCTAACTCCATAGAGACATTTAGGTTCTGCCCCCCAGGTGGTGGCACAATCTAGCCACTGACTAATGGGACAGAAGAACTAACAGAGACAATATTTGAAACTGGCAGTTGTGATTGATGTGTAACTAGGATTGATGATACAAGAGTATTTGGAATGGTGGGTTGCACCAAGACTGAAGTAATATCCTGTTGGGAAGTCGTGTTCATGAGAAATGGACCTGACATAGGCCTGATGCCTGATGGCCATAAAGGATTATGGTAGAGTGATGAGGAAGTAGGTGTGCCTGAAACTAAGTTCCCCAAAGACACATAGTCGGGTGGAAAGCTAGCGAGAATACCTTCCGAATAAAGGAAACCCTCAGGATGAAATTGCAATTACAATTCTTCCCCCTCAAAAGTGTGTGGAGTAAAAACTTTGGACTCATCCGAAGATGTGAATGGAGCATCACCTTCGAGTTCCATGTTTGAAAACAAACGACGACGAATGGTCGAACGTGTAATCGGGGATAGTTCCAGAGGAACACCCAGCTGGTCGTACAGACTGTAAGGACGCTGTAGTGATATCTCAACAACGTCAAACAGAGGGTTCGGAGGATAGATAACCATTCCAAGCTAATTGTCAAAGGTTGACAAGTTCTCTAGAGTTTGAATGTGATTTTCTGTTGATTCTGGGCCAAGATCCATAGATGACCCTGAATCGAAAGTAGGCGGAGGATGAGATGACAATGGTTGAACACTCAAAATAATTGTGAGTTCAATGTTTTGGTCCTCAAGTGATTCTGATAACTTAGGAAATGACTCCTCAGACAATATTTCAAACGAAGGAGAGGAAGAGGAATTGGGTGAACTAGATGGTTTAGCCACGATGACCTTGTCTTAGTCGACAGAAAAAATAAATTCAAGGCTTTAAAATGTCCTTTTAAGGGAACTCATGATTTGGTCAAAAAGACTAACGGGATGTTTTGGATCGTAGGAAATCAATTATTAAGATGCATAAAAGACTGTTGTTCTTTCATTTTTTAAGAGTCAAGAAAGAAGAAAAGATGACTCTATCACTTTCGATTGGAAACGAGCTTGATAGGACAAGTGCTCGAATGATATTTTAAGTTTAATGAGTCAAAAAGATCAAATGACTACTCTAGATGATCTAGGTAAACAAGATTACTAGGCAACCGTGAACTGTAGAATACCTCCTTGCCAACCAAGAAGTACGAGCAAGCAATCTCCCTGAATGTTGTGTTCAGTGTATCACATTCGCAAGGTGGCCGACTTAGCTTCCTAAGGATAAAAGGATTGCAGCCTAGTGGGGTCTCTCGTTATATACTCGATAGTACAGGGAGCACAAATCCGTGCTAGTGCTATCAAATGCCAAAGCTAATGACAGCTGCTAGGTTAAATATGTCGAAACACGTCTCTAACGTATACCTTCTAGATATGATCATTAATGTCAAATGCACCTTAGGTTAATTGAATTCATTTTAGAGTTGATCTTGAGTTAAGTTTCAATTTTCAGGTCTTAGCAATGTTACTCGAAAAAACCTAAAATGCAACTAAATGGGACAAGACCCTTTCAATTTTATGAAATTCCTACA
>APFE030569662.1:4836-16492 GCA_000404065.3 Pinus taeda
GACTAACCAAATTCACTCTATTAACATAAAAATAATAAAAAACATGCAATAAACAAATGAGAATGGTGGATTAAGTCAACTTAGGAGGTTGAATGAGCCCAAATAATCGTCCATTTTTGGGGCTCATCAACAAGTATGCCAATGAGGTACTCAGGAGATTCCACATGGATAAGTGCAAGCCCATGCAGACTCCTCTAGCAGGAAACTAGAGGAAGGAGGATGCTACTTCAGGTGAGGTAGTAGCTACTATTGTTCATTGACAGCTTGTGGGTTCATTAATGTATTTAGTGAACACATGACCATATTTGTGCTTTGTGGTGAACCAATTGAGTCAATCTATGGTTCAGCCTACCAAGCTATTTTGGAAGGTAGCGAAGCATGTGCTGAGATACCTCAGAGGCACATCTCAGTATGGATTATGGTACAAATGGATAGAGGGAGTGAAGCTTCAGGGCTTCACAGATGTAGATTGGGAAGTGAGTCCATTAGATCGGAAGAGCACTTCAGGAGGAATTTTCAACCTTGGTTCAACTGTAGCTTCTTGGTACAGCAGGAAACAGAGGTCAGTTGCACTTAGCACATCAGAGGCTAAATACATGGTTGCTATTCAGGCAGCATGTGAGGCCATTTGGATGCAGAAATTCTAGTTGGATTGTTTGATCAGAGGATGGATCCAACTATGATCTATTGCGATAATCAGAGTTGTATCAAACTCTTTGAAAATCCATTATTTCATGACAGGTCCAAGCACATCGATATCTAGTATCATCATCTTCAAGACTGTGTGGTGAAGAGGATCATGTTGTTGCAGTATGTTTTGATCGAGGAGAAAGATGCAGATATTTTGACTAAGAAATTGTCAAAATGCAAACTCGCGTTCTACAGAGACAAGATTGGGTTGATAGATAATCCCTTTCTTGTTGAGAGGGAGTGTTGAAAATAGCAATAAGAAATGCTAAATATAGAAGTGCTAAAAATAGCATTGCTATAAATAGCATTTCGGTATACATTCCAATTTTAGTTAGTCCCTGAACTAAAATTGAGAATTAAAATTTGAATTTGATATTAGCAGCTATTTGAAAATAATTAATTAATTCATCTTGAGTTAATTAGTTGAAAAAAAAATTCAAACATGAAGTCTATGTGAAGACATGCAATAGTTATCCCTTTGATTGAGGAAGTTATCCCTCAATTAAGGAGATCAAGATGAGTTGTACTTTGAGTTGTAACTAGTTAGCTCAGTTAACTGAGTTAAGACCAGTTAGATTAGTTCCAATAGTTTGTGGAACTGATTGTGAGTTAACTAGTGTACTTCAGATAACTGAATATTCTCTCATAAATAACTCATGCATGTCAGTTCAGTCAGAGACCCCGTTGAGATTAGAGGATGGGACAATGTACTATCAGTTGCAGGAGTATTCCCTTGAGGATATCTCTTGCATGCAAAAGGAATTCATTCCTTGAGGATTGCGCAGTTATTTCTGAGTTTGGTGAGTTGTGTGAGAGGTGAATTCACACAGGTGGCAGCTAGAGGACCCAAGAGAAACTGTGCAAGGAAATATGAGGCTTGGAGGACTGAAGGAAGGTGTATGTTGTGTCTATTTAGTCTATGAGCAGCATTGAGGGATTGTACTGAGAGTTGGATAGCTTGTGAGTTAAATATTTGTGTAATCCAGAGATATTTCCACTTGTATGATAATACAAAGATCGAGGTTTTTAGCTGAGGCTTTCCCTAGAGTATTCTTCTGTGTTCATGTGTGATTGTTTCTTCTTCATCTGTTATGTGTGTTCTATTTGATCTTGCTCAAAATCGATTAAGCTTCCGCAAGTTTTTTTGTAGAAGTAGATTAAGTATTTTTCTTTAGTATATTGCAGTATCGGGTCATCTACAATGAAAATTTCTACACAATGGGAGTTTCTTCATGAAGGGAAAGCATGTAGGGTTCACTATAGAGGTCCTCCAAGATTAAGGAATGGGGAGTACAAGGACAACGACAAAATGTTGTGTAACAGATGCCCCCTAAAGCGTGAAGGTTGAACTAGAGTGAGGGATGAAATTCTTTATGAATCAGTGCGAGGAACCAAAGTCTTTCGTCAGAAAATTTGCAATCAAGGACATATACATATACATAACTGAAAACTCTATCAAATGATACATGAATCATGGTATGGATGCAACCATCCAGAGAATGATCATGTAAATGGATCCAGGGATGGGCACAACCATCCAATAAAGAGGATCATATCAAAACCAAGGTATGGTTGCAACCATCCAATAATGAGAAGGATCACATATGATAACTCATTGTATGGTCACCACCATCCATTTGAGAGAGACATGCATATCAACATAATCATGTCACATCGCCTTGCAACCTAGACTTTTGTAATCTGAGCCCAGGGTCTTGCACTCCGACACAAATCAATCAAAGTACAAATTCTAACATGTGAATAGATTCATTCACGTCAAACATGCGAGAAAATCACTTGATTACCAGCCAACGATGTGAATCGTTAACAAGCGTGAGAGAAACCACCAATAATGACAATGGTCCTCAAGGTAATAGCAACACAATCTACAAAATGTGAATAGAGGAACTTAAGTCGAACACCCATGAAATCACTTGATCGAAAGCCAATGATGTGAACTTGTTGTTGAGTGCGAAGAACCTGCCATTAGGGCATGCAAGCTCTAAGGTATTGGAAGGGAGTCTCTCGGTGAAATTGCTGGATAATGAGCTGAAGTCGACAGGAAGTGATCATGTCAAAGGAGTGCCATAATGTATCCCACATCATTGACACGAGACAAAGGGATGCGAAATGATTTTGGATGATACAGGGAATCAAGGGTAAATGTAACTACAGAAGGACAACTCTTGAACATATCGACAACACGACTAGAAGTTTGACAGCTTTTGGATCCATAGGATTGGGGGTCATGATGACATGGTAGAGATAAAATGGAAGGAAAAAATAAACGGCCCAACCCATGAAGGTAAACGGTAAAAAGGAGGATGTCCCAACCCGATACGAAGCAGAAAGTGTCATGTTCAAGAGTGAGCTACTGACACAACTGATTGAATTTCCAAATTTTCCCCCACCATTTCTAGTAGGTACCCTAATTGTTTTTTAATCACAAGCTTGAAGGGGATAGCATATGCTTGCACTATTACTTCATCCTTTGGATGCATCCGACCTCATAAGTTTAACGAGCCCTAGGAAGGAGAAGCTCATGTTCATCATGGTGACGAATCTAATGTTGTTATATGTTTTAATGAGTCTGACAAAGGTGTAACTCTGTATCTTTTTCATGTTTAGAGAGTTTGAAAATGACACAGAAAAGGAAAATCAACATGGTCCCTTTTTGTACATTTGTGTCTCTAGAGCCCGAAAAGGTAGAAAACGATACTTGAGAGAATCGCTTGACCATTTAAGTCAAGGAGTACTTTTTTGTAAATAGTGCATCCTAGCCCGAAAATGTGGTAAATGTATACTGGGGGCACGATGCTTCGCATTCGCTAACGAGTTTGAAATGACAAGGGCTCGGCTATCTTTTCGTGTTTAAAGGGTCGGAAAAGAGATTGAAAGCGGACCCCCCCATTTTATTCTCTTTTACGAGTCAAAAGGGGAAAATACTTGCCAGTCTTTTCATTTGAGTTTTACGAATCAAGAAAAGAGCTAAAACATGACTTGGCATCATCATTGAACATCCATCACTTGTTGTTGTGGCAAAAGGGTAAAGTGAATTATCCAATTCTTGAGTAAAAATAGGTCAAAATACTTACAAAACCTAATATTTCATGAAAAACTGAATAAAAAGGAGGAAAAGTAAATATTTTTTACCATTTACCATTTTACCTTGCTGTGAAAAACTTTCACCCAGTTTTGCCCTAATTTTTCTGGAGCAGATTGTGGTAGATCTAGGAGGTCATTCACCGAGCTGCCAGTTTTAGGTAAGAGCCAAGGCCCTAAGCTCCATTTCCATACTGCTTATTTATGCTTTCATC
Organism: Pinus taeda; assembly: GCA_000404065.3. Classification (NCBI taxonomy): domain Eukaryota; kingdom Viridiplantae; phylum Streptophyta; class Pinopsida; order Pinales; family Pinaceae; genus Pinus; species Pinus taeda. The sequence continues at coordinate 8,844 of APFE030569662.1, forward strand.
CATTTTTTGGATTTTGGAGGGAGGTTTTGGTATAAAAAAAATTGCGCTCAATTGGCATGAGTTTTAGGCACGAAATCACACCAGCCGAGGGTGATTAAAACACCCAATTGCGCTGTCGGCGCAACTATTTTTAAAACAGGCGTGTCGACGCTGTGAACAATGAAAAACCCTTTTCCTCCCAAAATCATCGTTTGAATCCAATTTTTATTGGCCAAAAAAGATTATTGACTTGAATACATGGTTTTTGTAGGAAAGAATCATTGGAAATGGTAGACTGGAAAGAACGTGAGCACAAAGATGTGGAAACTCAGGCACTGAATGATCCAAATTGCCTGAACACTTTGAGGAACTGTGGGCTCCTCAAGTTCTTTCTCACACTAGGGATGCAGGTGCAACCTAAGCTGCTTCGATCCCTGATTAGTCTCTGAGATAAATTGGGAAATATTCATCATTGGTGACTAGGAGCTAGAGTTAGAAACCTTAGACATATATTTTGTCACAAGACTATCCCAGAGAAGGGAACCAGTCAACCTATATGGGTCACGACCGATTGGGGCAAGCATATCCATGCTACTTTCCGAACATTGCCTTGAATCCCTCAAATCCAAGAGCAGTAAGCTTGAGATTGCGACTTCGCGAGATTTGACACTAGAGTGCTACTGTTGACTATTAATAGAGTGGCGGGGTCCCAAGTAGTGCACAGGACTAACAAGTTGAAATTTCTATATTCCATCGATTGTACAACACTGACGATATTAAAATGGGTAGAAGCCATGAAGATCAACATAAAGCACTAGTTGAAAAAAGCTAAGGCGAGGAATTTGTAGCAATTTTTCTTTAGATCCATAATAGTGACCTTTTTCTTGGAATGGGTGTCATTGTTCCAGTACCAATTGACTGAGGTAGATCCTTCGATGCCACAAGACCCACGAATGGCCCGTTGGAGTCGCTTGATGCCTAGGATCACTAGGGGCCAACATATGTCTTATAGGCCCGCCTTCATTTCATGGCTACGACGATAGCTGAGGATCGTGGAGGATTGGCCATGTAGTTGTATTGAATTCTATGGAGATCCAGACATGCTACTGCGAGATGGGGAGGATTTCGACGACGAAGGTAAAAAAAACTCAATTTTTATTTTTGTGATTTTTTTAGTTGTTTTTGGTATATATGTGTTTCTAACATTTTGTTTTGTTAATGCAGATGTTGGACCAGAGCATCCTGCCGGGATGTCCCCGATAGTCAGGCGCGTCACCCGCCAGTTTGATGTCACTCCTTACTAGGAGGGGAGTGACAACGAGGAGGAGATCACGAGGAACCTTGAGGGGTTGATTCATTGTATCCCAGAGTATGCTCAGGTGGGAGACATCCCTCGCTAGTACCAGAGACACACGGTGGGAGTATTAGACCGTATCTGCTAATTGCTAACTCGTGTTGCACGAGCAATTTCATGCTACCATGATCACCATGTTGATTAGTTCCTAGGTCCAACATTTTACATTTTTGAGGCCTGTGTGCCACGGATATATGAGGCCTACGAGCCGCTGGTGTTATTTGAACACACATATTATTTTTTTGGGTTTTGATGTGTCAAACATTATCACCATATATATATATGTTGTATTTTCCTGCTTACTATGGTACAAATGATTTTTTTTTGCTTTTCACATGTTTTATATTTGTCTATCCAACACATAATTAGCTAATGCATCTATCAATGTATTCACACGTCTAGGAATATGATGATATGTAATGTAATCAAAACGTCTTTCCAGTAGACAAATACATAGATACATTCTCAATATCTAAGGGTTTCTAATGGAATATTTCCCGTGAGTTGAAGGACAGCAAGTTGTGAATCCAAGTTGACAACCAACTCTCGAATGTCAAGAACAATGGCTTTTGACAACAGTTCAATGACTGCACTGTATTCAACAATGTTGTTAGTTGTGCGACCTAAAAAAATACCTTGAAGATCAATCAACTCAGTGTGAGGGTCATAAATAGCCCATGCTGTAGAGGATATATTTCAAGTACTATGGCAGGCACCATCAACGAAATCGATGTGAGGAGTCACAAACATTTGAAAAACAGGGAAAAACATAGTAAATAGGAAAGATGTTTGAAAACTAACAAACCAAACCACACTGCAAAAAAATGAATGACACACTAATGTACACAAGTAACCATGCAAGATGACCTAAGCATATTACTTCTTGAGATGAAACCCATTGTCAGACTCAGGTAATCAATCAACCAAGAGGACAACTAGAGTTTTACTGTTGTCATGATGAGTGAATGTTGACTTGACCAAATAATAGAGTAGAACTCATATAAGGATTTTCCCCCATGCCCCCTGGAAAGGGAGGGTTACGAGTCATATGACATCCCCATTGCAATAATGGGCATGCGGTAAAAACACGGGGAGGGAAAAGAAACCTGGACTGAGGAGAAGGTAAAGGTGCCTCTATTTTAAATATCTTGAAAATTTTAGGGTCAACTAACATGTCAATAGGTAGCACAGAAGAGAACCTCGCAGGACAAGACATGTCGAGAGATGTCCTCAAAACTGGAACCGTCGAGGATATTGAACTTGAGGCCGGAACAATTTCCACTTAATCGACTTCGGTAAGATGAAGTGGTATAACCTTGCCCCAGGAGTAAACAAGATCCAGTGAAGGTATGACCCAAGGATCAGAGTTGACCGAGGTCATGTTGACAGAGGCAACATGAGGAGGTGGGAGCGGAAAATTCCCGTCAAGGCAGAATCTTTAAAAATATCTACCCCCACACTCTCATAAGGAGCACTAGTGTGCTTGACATACGAAACATTTACATCTGAGGAGGAAGAGGCAAAGAAGGAGAGTTGGTCGACAATGACGATATTCCCTTGATGGGGAAAATGAATCACGTGGAATAGGTAGGAGGCTACAACATGCATGGAATGGGTCCAACTCCATCTGAGTAGAAGATTATAATTGAGATTAGCATCAACGATCTCTACCTTAACTTGTACTATATTGCCCTCCAAAGTAATGGCAAGTTTAGGTAAGACACTGAAGGGTCATGAATTGCGCCTGTTGAAAGCTTCCAAAGTGTTCGAGTATTGGTTCAAAGTAGGAGAACCAATTACCTTCCAACAGGTGATTGACATGATATAGGTAGAAGCACCTTCATCGATTGTAGTCCTATGAATGATTTTCTCATTGATGATTACTTGAATGAGAAAGGAAATCTAATGAGGTAGGTGTGGAACATGGTTCTCTAGATCAAAACATATCAAATTGGAATCGGTAGGATCAATACTCCCAATAGTTGACAGCAAGGATTTCTGCTGAGACGGATAGCTTTGAAGTACCTCAAGAGCTGACATAGCTGATGGTGATTGAGCCAAATCCTCAACAATATTATACTTCTGAGCGGCTTGAGTGTTGGGATTGTACAAGGATTTCCTTAGCACACCTCGAGAGGGTGACCTGATAGCGGAATCCGGGTTAGGGCATTTAATATGAAGAGGGCCAGAACTCAGGGCAGAAGAAGAAGGGGTGGCCTCTTTCTCTTTCTTGGCTCTCGGAGCAGGAGTTTGGTAATATTTTGATCTAGTAGCCACATTAATAGGCGTACTCATCATGAACACTTGAGATCTTGAGGAAGCGAATGATTGAGGTTGGTCTACCATTTGAGTCTGTTGAGACGAAAATGGCTCTTTCAAGATAGTTGGGGTCCCTTTGAGAAAACGACTAACTTCAGACCATCGGGGACAATCCTTGGTATAATGATCTTCCTTGCAAATGAGGCACGGATACTTGGGCTTCCATTGTGAAGAATCACTAGCACACGGCTTAGGAGGACCCTGTTTTGGGGCATCAGCTTTATCCTTGCCTTTGCCTTTTCTTACCTTTCAAGGATTTGTCTTCTGTGGTAGACTAGATAACGTGGACCTCTAACGTTTTACCAAGGCCAGATGGATTCTGGGAGGAACTATTGGAAGCAACGTTTGAGACCGACTTCTGTTTGGAAGAAGATTTGGTAGGGGTCTGGGACACTGAACCAATTACTCCATAAACAGGAGGTGTAGCCTATGACTTGGATGCCATGGGATTGGATGATGGCGGCAGAGCATCGGGTAATAACTCATAAAAAGTGCCAAACTAAGAATAAACAATATCTAAGTACTGGGCACGAGCAATGGCTTGTTCTTCTGTAACGCATCCACCCATAGCTATATCGCGAGAAATTGGAGCGACGACTGACTTGGTAAACCATTCAGTGAGTAACTGATCAACAATATTGAATTTGATCAAGAGAGTCTATGTCTCCATTCATGGATGTGATTGGAGATTTGTGTCATAGTATCTTGCTTAAGCAATGTGAGAAAATAGGTGCCAATTTCATAGCAAACTGACAACTGGAAATGCGTGAGGAAAGCCATAGCTAAAGAGTTGAAGTCATGGTCAGTACTTTGAGGAAGCTCGATGTACCACTTGGCTGCAACGCTTGTGAGGATTCGTTGGAAAAGGCAGAGACGAATAAAATCATCAACCTAAGAATTCGAAGAGCACCAGAGGTGATATGTCATCACATGGGCGTGAGGATCTTCCTTTTCTTTCCCATTAAACTTAGGACAATTGTTCGGGATCTTGGACGGAATCAGAGGCTAGTAAGTTGAGACATATCTGACAACTCTAGTGTGGCCAAGAATGATAATTGAGTATTGAAAGGCATTGGAGGTCGATAAGTGGGTTGAACCAGAGAAGCCCGTTCCTGCTGGTAAGGATTATGACCCGATAGTGGGGGGTTTTGGCCATATAGCATTTGATTGTGCCCCCTTTGTACGTTACCTTGGCCATAGGGAGGATTTTACCTTGAACACCTTGAAACTGACTGGTCATAGGTTGCTGATAAGCAACATATGGGTTAAGAGGCTGTTGAGCCTGTTGACCTTGGACATATGGATATTGCACCTGTTTTCCCTGAACATACGGTTTTTGAACCTATTGCCCTTGAACTAGAGGATTTTGGACCTACTGTCCTTGGACATAAGGATTATACACTTGTTGCCCTTGGACATAGGGATTCTAGACCTATTTCCCTTGGAAAAAAAGATTTTGTACTTGTTGACCTAGGGCATTAGGATTTTGGGCCTGATACTGTAGGACTTGACCCTGACCTTGTCCTTGCAAGGGTTGACCTTGTTGATATGTATATAAGGGTTTCTGCTACTGGGGTTACCTTTGTTGCTGCAAGGGTTGACCTTGCGGCTGTAAAGGCTGCCCCTATGGCTGCAGAGGTTGGCCCTATGAAGACATAGGCTGGGAGGTTTGCAGAGCATACTGCATCTACTGCTACATGGTTTGTTGCAACGGTTGTGAGGGTTGCCCCTGTGGTTTTTGCAGTTGACCTTGTTGTGGTATCATCTTCTGTTACTGTTGCGTGGACAACCCTTGCCGCAACAAAGGTTTTCCTTGTTGCTGCAAAGGATGGCCTTGTTGTTGCAAGGGTACTTGAACAGTTCCCAGAAAATTTCTGAACTGTATCTGGATATAGCCATCCTGAAAAGAGGATGGGTCAAGATGAATGTACTGCCCAGACTTAAGGAAGTAAGGCAGATTGACCATTCCTTGAGAACCATATGGAACGTAAGGATTTTGGTACTAAACTTGAGCCTCATACGGATGCTGATTTTGGAAATTGCTTGACCTAGACAGGCCAACGAGATTTTGAACCTACTGGTACTAGACATTGCTTGATCCAGCAGGACTAGCAGAGTTTTGGATAACGCCAGAAGAAGGCTAGTTCATGCCAACCATGTGAGCCTATGAGCTACTCACGTTGGTGGTGCATAACACCATAGAAACACTCAGATTATGCCCTCTAGGCAGTGGCACAACTTGGCCACTCACTGTAGGGATTGAAGAACTGATAGCAACATTCTTCGATACAATCAGTTGAACCAGATGGGTGACTGGGATAGATGATATAACAAGGTTTGCGATGGTGGGTTGCAACGAGACTAAGTTAACGGCCTGTTAGAAGGCCGGGTTCACAATGAACATACTTGTAGTAGGTTTTAGGGTCCTATAATAATAGGATTCATAATTTTGAATTAGCTATGGTTAGTCTTGTAATATTGTACATACTTTTTCTTTCTACAAAACGTTTTCCATATTAAAAATTAAAAAATGTGAAGAGGGTATGTCATAAAAGAATAATCAAAGGACAAAAATAAGAAGAAAAGATAAAAAATGTGACAAATATGAACCATAAACAAAAATAGATCATGAAAGTGTGTAAATTCAAGTGCCACTACTTTTACTTTTATGAGAAAAATAATGGTCGTGTGCCTCTTGTCATAAATGCCATAGCCCATGATAGTCAAATAGCTTAATCTTGACTATTTCATGCTTTATATTTCATGTTTATAGATAGAGAATAAAGATCTAGCCAAACTATTTAACCTTGGAAGATCAGTAGTTAGGTAGCGAAATAAAAATGTGCTCATCAACTTAATCTAAGCCATTGGAATTTCTAAGGTTAGAATTAGATAGTTTTCTTGTCAAAAGAATAGGAAATAAAGGGTCTGGTAGCTCAAATGCACCCAATAAAGTGAAGAAAAAATATTAAGGTAAGTAAAGGGTAGGTAGAAGAAAGGTTACAAATGTACAAGGTTGTTAAATCATGAGCACATTTATCATGCTTAAACTTATGTTTCAGTGCGCAGGAGCATTTATGAGAGTGAAAGGATGTTCACTAGCTTACTTGATTAACTTCCCCTCTGTAGGTTTTAACCTCGTACAGAAATTATCTGCATACGAATTCTAAATCACAGAAAAAATAAACAATGCGAGAGCATAACACATAAAACACATATACACAAAGATTTCCCACTGGATCCCAAAACCGGGACTACCAGCTTGATTTTTCATTATGTTCTTTTCAATGTTACAATACATATTTGATACATGCCGAAGCATCCAAACCATGGACCGAAACCATCGTGTCTAAAAACCGATGGACCGAAAACCATAGGTGGTTCGCCTAACCTAATATAGGGTCAATTTTTTTTTTCCTGGGTGTTTGCCCCAGACCCCGTAGAGGGGGCCTACTCGGCCCCCTCAAACCCCCCGAATAGGGGGGGCTGCCGCCCCCTCACTGCGCAATTGGCGCAATGAAGGGGGGGCGCTGCCCCCCCTCTAACCCTCCGATTCACTACGTAGGTTAGTCGTGGAAAGAATATAACACAACCCAACAATCTCCCACTTGTCATTTTCTTTCCACAGGAGAGCTTAGTCATTTTTCCAGCCCTCAAATGCCCATTGTTTCTCTACACCAAGAGAACTTCTCAGAACTCACAGAATTTGTCAATGCATCTGCAGTATTCTTCAAAGTGTCCACCTTTACCAGCAACACCTTTTTGTCTTCTATCATATCCCTCACAAAGTGATACTGAACATCAATGTGCTTTGTCTTTGAATGATAAGCAGGGTTCTGTACCAAGAAAATTGCACTTTGGCTGTCACAGTCTATCCTTATAGCTCCTTGTACTAACCCCATACTTGAACACAATCTCTGCAACCAAACTGCTTCCCTTCTTGCATGAGTGGCTGCCATGTATTCTGCCTCTGTAGTTGATAGTGCCACTACAGATT
>APFE030569662.1:36593-54912 GCA_000404065.3 Pinus taeda
TGTATTTGTACCCCTTATTAATATTGTTGTGCCCCTATTGTGCCCATATTGTTACTATTGTGCCCCATAGAAGCCCACTATTTTTATTATTGTGCCCTTACATTATTATTCTTATGTAGGCTCTGATTATGTTATGACCCCTTAGACTCCTGTATATAGAAAGGAGGTCTTTTCATTTGAATCATCGAAGAATTATTCATTTATGTAATGTAAAGGAGGTTTCCCCCTCGAAGAGGCTGAATTCTAAGGCGTCGATCTATCTTTTCTATCTTTTCTTGAGCTGGTTTCATAACAATATGCTACGTATTGCTTATACGTTGGTTGGTTTGTTATATGTGTTATATATGTTTTGGTATGGTTATAAGTTTTTACCATGTATGGTATAACCATATTGTTATATGGTTTTGGTTATTATATTATATATATATTATATATATATATATATTATATATTTTTTTTTTTTTTTTTTCTTGATTTGGTTTTTGATATAGTTAAGTGGATAACTATATAAAAACTACAGTTATAACCAAAATGTTTCTTGTGCAAGTTTAGGAGGCTATTGACAGACTACCATGTGGGTTCCACGTGCTGACTGGGATGCCATGTGGCGCAATGTGGGCCCCATTTTTCCTCGGCCATGCCATTCTTTGAAGAGCTCTATCTTTTGCATATGAGCTTGAATTGAAAAATCATTCATGCCACTGCGATCAGGAAGACAAGCCCTCTCAACTGATGCCATCAAATTCTCCTTTTTGCCATTTTGAATTTGGAGCCTTTATCCATCCCCTTGGTGTCTCGAGATCCTCCTGGATCAATCCTCCCCACTAAGGAGCTTTTGGTCCTCCAAAAGCATGGACAATAATTTGCATCTTCTCTGTACTCTGTCTACATCACAAGTGTCCTGAAAAGGTCTCGCTTCCATCTCCTTCACCTTTTTTCTTTGGCGCCTTAAGCAACGAGCCGACACCTACTACCATTACAACCTGTAGTACATTGGTTTTGTAAATTACATAATTTGAATGACATGACCAACTAAAAACCCAAATGTCCCATACTTGCCACGAGTTTATATCACATACTCGGTGGTCAAGTTTACAACAGGATGGACGTAATACCCCAGCTATGACAACAAGGCCGACTTATCATGGTTGCTCCAACAAGTGATGGAAAACACCTCATCACTGCAACCCATGATTTACATTCATAAGGCCAAACATCATTTTCATAGTTTAACATGCAACTCAAAACACAATTCAAACATGACCATACATCATTGTTGCTGACCAAGTGATGGAAACATCTCATCGCTTTTACTAAAATGCAACAAATGATTTACAATGGTGGCCATAACAAGTTGTTACCCTTAAAAAAACCAAATTAATAAAGCAGACCATCGTGGACGAGGTGGTTTTATCCACATATTCATCTTTCGACTTTTCTGGAAATGGTTCCAAAGCATGAAGCAACGAACATGTAGTTTGCTGTTGTCCCTCTTTGTTATAATGACTACAATGATTCTTTCTCCTCCAAACCTTCGGGGCTATCTTGGGGTGCTTCCCCTTGGTGTTCCTTCGAAAGGTGTTCATGGAGCCTTCACTATCGTTGGATTGTGAGGAAGGAATTTCATCATCTGTCATTGGCTGGTTACTAGCCATATCAGAGCTTTTCCCCATCTCCTTTCGGACGTATCCAAGTCCTGCATAACATGGCAACTCCTTGACTTTGATGGGATTTATGATGCCTTGGCCTTGGGTGCTGAGGCCCTTTCCTTGATTTCCCATTTTCTTCATTAATTTGGATCCAATCCCTGTAGTATGGTTTTTAAAAGCAGCAAATTCATCATCATGAAAATCATATGAAATTAGAGAATCAATTTTTACCTCATGACAGTTATGCTGCGGCTGTTCCAAGGCCTCATCCTTAGCTTGCAACTGGCGTAGTAATCTTTGGTTTTCATCCCTTGCCTCTTGTAGAAGCCTCCTTAGCTCAACATTCTCTGCTTGGATGCGGTGGTTATTTTCTTCAAGTTCTTGGCGTCCTATTGAGGAAAGTGTTCTGGTTGAAATCCTTGATTCATAACCAAAATCAGACCCCAAATCTATGGGTCCTCTTTTTGCGACCCCCAGTGTTTCAAACTTCATCTAATCGCTGGAGTCAGACCCCAAGTCAACGGGCCTACCTTGTGCAAATCATGTAGCTGTGACTTTCTCATCTTCCTCTGACTCAGAATCTTGGCTTTGCTGTACGACGGCGACAACCTTCTATTTCCCATTTCTGTCATTACTTTCAGGTCTCAGCTCAGGGTGCAGCTTCCAGCAATTCTCTTCATCATGCCCTTCTTTCCCATAATGAGTACAAGAGGGCTTTGCTCCTCTTCTCTTGACTGTTTCCGTTCTCTTTGATTGGTCATTTTTGTCATGTTTTCCCCCGTTCTCAATGTGAATGGCCTTTACATTGACCGCAGCAATGGTGGTTGGTTCAAAAAATAACAATGAATGTCTAATATAATTATGTAATGATCCAATGTATTTAGTTACAATTTCAGGTGGATCAAGTGCAATACCCAAATTTAGTGCTTGCTTCCTAAATTCTTCTGTAAAACTCCAAACATCCTGACCTTTTCCCTGCCTTAAGTACTGCCAGTTCATTAAAGATTTTTGCGTGTAACCCAATGGGTAAAATTGTGCCTTTAATGTAGAAATGAAATTAGGCCAAGAGGAATAAAGATTACCCACATCCTTACTGCTTTGTACTTTGGTCTCCCACCAAACGAGAGCGGTGCTGGTTAATCACCAAGAGGCCAACTGAATCTTTGCTTCATCCTCCATGATCTGCTGAATCTTGCAGTAGATCTCAATCTGCCTAATCCAATTATTAAGTTTTTCTGCATTACTTTCACCATTGTACATGGGGAGATCAAATTTAACATCCAATTTAAAAAAGGGCTTTTCAGATGCATCTTTGGAATTTTGATTATTATGATCGTGAGAAGAAGAACTTTCACTTGCAGAAGGAGAAGGAGGTGGATCTCCCCCATCACCTCCATGTACTGAACCTTGTCCTTCTGGATTTTTACCCTCTGCATTTTCCCGCTTTTCGAGCTTTAAGAACAACTTCTCAACACGATTTGCCATCATATAGAAAGTCTTGTGGAAATTGACCTCCTCCTCATACTGAGCCTCTTCATCTGCCATGTTTATCCTTCGATGTGCACGCCCCACCTCAAGGTCGAAAGACTGTAATTATCCTTCACATCTTCGGAGCATGTTTCTCGTTAGCATACAAACATGCAATTCACATCTAAAAACACCTGTTCTGATACCACTTAATCCAAGTTATCTTTTGTTTATAGATGCATGAAAAGAATTACATAAACATTTTGTAGCTTAACCAAAGAGAAACTTAAATGTGCACATTGTTATATGGGAATAGTGTCCACACGGATGATGCTATTCCCACTAAGATGGGTAGCTATCTTAGAAACAAACAATCAAAGTCTACTATTGATTTCTTTTATGAAAATAGATGAGAGGAGAACCAAGAGGGCCAACCTGAGTCTTGCGCTCGATATCCTCTCCTTCTTGATAGAGTTTTTGCCACTTGCTCTTTGTCTGCTCAGCTTCAAAAGGACCTGTAGAATCACAACAACATACTACTATGCAAGAAACAAGGATCTAAGTTCATAAATAATGCAGGATCAGATGTGCATTAACCATATACAAGCATATATAAACAAATACACAAGAATATGGAAGGAAACAAGAATAACTTTATTCAGATAAAAAGTAGCAAGAGGATTACAACCATGAGCAGCTCTAACCCAGCATCATCCTCCAGCTAGGAAGCCCTTCTTCTCCTCAAGAAAAGCAAAATCACCGAACACTGTGAATGTACACCAGAATAACAACACTTCTCTATAAGTTACAAAATTCCAGCCTCTGGATCTCTGTGATGAGGGATCCATATATAGATGATTACAGAGAGGTGAGTCATCTTTTGGGATCTTGATTAGTGTCTTCTCTCTGATAGTTCTTTCTTCCACTTGGAGAATGAAGATCTCTTACTCATCCCTGGTCGAAAATGGAGTGGCAAGTGTCAGAGGGGAAGATTTTGGAAGCTTCCATGATCTTCCACCTCGCATTTTTGTCCCTACCATTTGTCCATTCCCGACCATTGCACCCTACATAGGAGCCAAACAGTATGCATCGCACCCTCTGCATGGAGCTTTCAGTATGATCCAGTTTTAACCATTTATGAGTAGTTTTCAATGGAGAACTTCTAGGAGATGATGTAATCAATTGGCCTTGTTCCTTTAGGCAGTGAAGCAACACTTTTAGGGACTTAAGAGCCCTTAGTTTATGGACATTTGTGATTGGGGTTGAAGTGCCCAAAAATGTCTATAACACACATGTGAGGAGAAGAAGAAGAAACACATAAGCATGCCAAGAAGACAAGAAGCTTGATAATGGAGTTCGTCCCTCTTGGAATACTTCTCTGGGCCCTGCTCGATTAATGGGGAGGCCTTCATTCATTAAAAATGGCATCAAAGAAGTTACATTAATCAATTTACAAAATGGAGTATTATACCTCCATGCTGAAAAGTGCCCAAAAATTGGAGAGCTCTGTTGCAGAAACTGACACCACAAATGGATTCCCATCGCCGAGAGGTGTAAAATCCATATAAAACTTGCCCAATTCTGAGTCTGGACTAAAATCACCCTCCTGCAAAAATGTTGCTCAAGCAAGGTTCCACCAGTGTTTCTGAGTGCTCAAGGTTCCACCACCTTGTCTCGAAATTCGTGCCGTTGATCTCCTCGTTGCAAAATGTTAAAACAAGGAGTTTTATATAAACCTAGGTAGATTAATCCATAATGCGGTTATGGTTTATTTTTACCCAAACCCATTTTACATAACCATATAAACACTGCATTCCATATATAATACAATATATATATATTCTCTAAGTTTTAGTGGGGAGTGGGCTCATACTCCACGGGACCACACTCACCAATCCCCAAACTACGAAACCGTTGTGCTTTGTACATTGAAGCTTATGGGGAGGCGGGACCACCACGTGGCTGCCACCCCCAACCACTGTATCTCCGCAATCTTCACCATGCGTTGACTATTTGGGAGCCTTCGCTGGGTTTCAAACTTTAGGTTATTGTTATAACCACACACACACATATACTATATCCACCACTTAATTTAACCCTTGTGCATCACATTGCTTGTTTCTTACCAAACCTTACCACCATTCCATAAGTGGTTATTTTGTCTATCATGAGCTGGCCAACACTGGGTTCGCATGGTACATATTGCCCTCCCTTACTGGAATACGTTATATGGTTAAACCATAATAATTTGCATTTCTTCTTTTTTCTGTTATAAACTTTCTGATACTATGGTCATATGCCACGTATGTTCATCGTTGGTTGGTTTGTAATTGTTATATATGTGGTTATGGTTATAAGTTACCATGTATGGATATAACCATATTATTATATGGTTTTGTTATTATTATTATTGATATATATAATTAATAATATATATTTATTATATTTATATATATATATATATTATTATAGTATATCTATAGATATATATAATTATTTTTTTCTTGATTTGGTTTTTGATATAGTTAAGTGGATAACTATATAAAAACTATAGTTATAACCAAAATGTTTCTTGTGCAAGTTTAGGAGGCTAATGACGGGCTACCATGTGGGTCCCACGTGCTGACTGGAATGCCATGTGGCACACTGTGGGCCCCATTTTTCCTCTGCCATACCAATCTTTGAAGAGCTTTATCTTTTGCATACAAGCTCGGATTAACAAACCATTCGCGCCATCGTGATCAGGAAGATGAGCCCTCTCAACTGATTCCATCAAATTATCCTTTCTGCCTTTTGAATTTCGAGCCTTTATCCATCCCCTTGGTGTCTCGAGATTCTCCTATATCATTGGTGGCCTAGAGTGAAGTGCACTTTGCAGCCTCTAGTAAGTCTCGGTCAATGCTCGGGAACTAGCTATCCTCCAGCAGTTCCCTGGCTACCAGCAACATGGATAAGAGCAACCACACGTAGTGGAAGGTCTTACCCTGTTCTTGGGCCTCCTGGCAGTTGAGCAAAAATTCTTCGCAGAGGAACTCAACCCAGTTGAACTAAACCCCTTTCGCACATTGTTCGGTCAATGCAATTGCCGGCGCTGGTACTTCATAGTCATGACATTTTCTCATTACTTTACTGGCTAGGAGTTGGGTGGCTAAGTGCACCCCTTTATCCTTGATACTATTGATAGCGTAACCCCTCTGTTTCTTCTCGAGCTTATATTTTTTCTTCATGGCTTGTGCGAGAGCCAAGTCACTGTTTTTTCCTGCTATCATTGTGGGGTCCTTTCCCTTACAGGGAAGCTGAGAAATTTGGTGGATGAGATTTTTTGTGATGGGAATAGTCTCCTGCAACCATAAGTACCCATCATGCACTAGGGAAAGCAAATGCTTGATGACAAAAAATGGTGATCGACGCATGGTGAAAATGTGGTATCCATAGTAGATGAAGCAACCCAGCCTTTTCCACACCTCGCAGCCATTTTCGTGGCTCCAGTGTAGGCTCACTGACTCTAAGTGTGGGAACTTCTCACTGTCTAAGAGGTCCCAGTATTCAAATTTCATAGTGGGCATGCAGCCTAAGAGTGGACCCTCAAAGGTAATTCCATCAGGGAGGAGCGGGGTCTGGAGCGCACTCTTCGTTGCATCCAGATCCTTTGGGACTTTAGCTTTCCCTTTCCATGGAGGGACATACTTGAGCAATTTTGCTGTGGAGCGCATTGGTTGGATGTCTTCCTTTGAGTCTTCTTCTTCCTCTACTGCGGCAATTAGATCCTGGAAGTCCTCTTCCTCTTCATTTGTTTCAATGGTGACTGCTTTGCCTTTTTCTTCCATTGATAACTTGTGCTGCGGATTCCTTGGGGACATGCGTACTGGTCCCATTACCTGCTTATCTTTCTTTGGTGTGGGTGTTCGGGGTGATTTACAGATTTCCAGCATTGCCCTAGTGCTTGTGGGAACATTGTTGATCTATGCAGCCTCACCCATGGTTCCTTCTTCAATGCCCAACCCATCCTTGGTGGCTATCATCCTTTCTGCATTGTATGGGGTTTTTCACGAACTTAAAGGCTCTACTATCACTCAGCTCTCAACACTCTGTGCTCTATTCAACCGCTCAAGTCTCAATTGCCCAAGTGTTGTTTGCTGGCTAGCCCTTGGAGTTTTATAGCACCTTTTGAATTCGAATTCAACCGTTCCCCCCAATTCCGGGCCATCAATTCTTTCTTGGCGGCAGATTTTTTGAAATCTTGTCCATAAATCCCATCTTAAATGCCATCACCCACTCCATTTGGCATTAAATCAGACATCTTGTCATGAATAGTGAGGCCAATGGTCACTTCCCATACTACCCACACGACAGACGTGGGCACGAATCTTATGACCTACTGTTCCTTCGCGCATCTGTCAGAGTGCACAACTACTAGGTAGAATCATTTATAGTCCCACACTCTCTTCCAGCTGCCTAGAGTGCTAAGACTGTTCTTCCTACGATTAGTCACATGGTTGTACCACCTATGCAAGGTTCCATGTCAGGTGCTAGTATAGTTTGTGGAAAATCCTCAATTGCCCTCGTGACAGTCGGTGCCACGTGGTCTACCGTATGCAGTGCGTTCCCATGGTTACTTTGTTTGGTGATATTTGGTCTTAGCCATGGCAGCAGACTAATCAATTCTTGGTGATAGTCTTCTAATTCATTGGTATGATCATCCGCACCTTGCCTTACCATCCTTGGTTTATCAACAAGACATGCTTGCTTGATCTTGTTTTCTAGCCTCTTGACCTTTGTGTCCATGAAAATGCTTTTCTTCCTTATTCATACCTAGTCTTTTTTGAGTTCGCAAAGTCTAAGGTTCCCTTGCCGAATGGCTTCCTGAAGCCTTATGTGTTCTACCTCACGTAGCTGTGTGATTTCTTCGTCCTGGGCTTTGTGCACTGTCACATTTGCGGGTGCTATTATGTTTGGATTCATCATTGCATGCCCCTCATAAATTATGGTCCCTACCCTATTCCTCAACCTTAAAATTGTTTTCGCGGTCACGGTTTTGTACATGGTCCTATAGGCCCATCGAATCGCTGGTATGCACAGCTCCCAGTTAGTGCGTTTCACCTGGTGAACCCTGTTTAGCACTTCTCACACCCTGTCGAATGCTTCTTCATGGATAGTCCTTGACGTCCTTCACCTTTCTTGCTATTGCATTTTGTTCCGATTCTCTATTCTGGGAGCGGTGTGCGCTTGTGCAGGCTGCATGTCATATGTCTGTACCCATCGGGAAAGGTGGGCGCACAAGTTGTTTTGCCTCTGGTAACCAACTATGATCTGTCATCCTTAGCTGGGGTTTTCTAAATTGTAGGTGCATCATCCTCTTGCATCCGTTCCAGTCCTAAAAAATTCTCTGATGTGTACCCCACCATCTTCCGGGCATTGTGTGCAGTGCCCATTTCAGAGCATCGAACTGTTGCTGTTCTAGTACTGCGCTTTCAAATTTGTTTAGGAATTCATCCACCATTGTCAAACTATCATATGTAGGCAGATCCCTTACCTCTGTTGTCACACAACCCAGTGATCTAACCATCATGTTGCAATTAAGCAATTTTACTTCGTGCATACAATTCTGCCATCGCTCTATTTCTTTGTCTGAATCCGAAGTGCAGAAGCTTTTACGCTCCCATGAAATCCTACCATCTGTAGTTGTGTTCAATCAATCCTATTCTCACGTGGTTATCTTGTAGATATAGTCGAGATCATCATCACTATCATCGTCGTGCAGTGGTTCAGTGTATTGCGCTCCTTCAGTTGGATCTAGTGGTACTACTATGCATAGTGACTTTTTCTCAAAAATAATTTTGCACTTCTTCAGATTTATGACTCCATTCATATCGGTGGCCCAGTCTATTCCTAGTAGTGTGGGATAGGGATTGCTGTCATCGACAATCTCTATTACTTCAAAATACACCTGCGTGCTTGCACCTTCAATATCCACCATTACCCCTTGCAATCTTCCAATGGGTAAGATCTTCTGTTGGTTCACCATTCATAACAGAATAGGAGACCATTGTAGCATGGGTCTGGCCATGTGTTCCCATGTTTGTTTCAGTAGTACATTCGCATTTGATCCAAGATCTAGGATTACCTGATCCATTTCATACTCGCTGATTTGCGCAGTCAACCTCATTTCCCTTCCTGTGTGCAATGCATGCTTTCCAAGTTTCCATACCACGCGCGGTTCTCCTGACCCTGCGCACCTAGTGATAAGTTCCTGTAGTCCTTTTACTGCCTTGCTGTTGCGTAGCAGTGTCATGCATGTCTCCAGAAAGGTAGTGAGAATTGAATGATCCATCCCTAGTTCTAGTTGTTCCTTACTACCTGAAGTGGAGGCCTCTGTGAAGCTCTTCTTAGCTTCCATGAATGTCTCCTTCGTGCATTCTAAATCAAATTCGGGTTCCTTTGTAGGAGCCTTGCGAACCCACGCGATTTCTTCTGACTGCTTACCTTTATCATCACCAGTGGTCATACCACTCCTGAGCACTATGTTTACATTCAGGTCTTCTTCGAGTGACTCGGACCTCATCTGCAAATTATGAGTCGGAGGAGGCTGGAGTACCCCTTTTTTGCACAACCTCGCTATCAATATAGGGCAGTCTTCTGCCTCATGATCAAACTGAGTACAATAAAAACATGATGTCCTTGTTGGGTTTGTACAATCGCGTGCATAGTGCCCTGGCCCTCCACAATTGTAACAAATTAGTTGTTCATGACCCCTTCCTGGTCCCATTACACCTCGACCTCTTTCGCGCCCCTGAAATCTAATGCGTGCCATTCCTGTATTTGGGTCGATGGCTTGCGTTTCAGTCTGCACCCTATAGGTAGGATTATGATCCATCATTAGTTCATAGCTTCTGCAAGTGCATTCATCGTGACCCACTGACCTGCAGAAATTACAAAACAGTTGCAGGGACGTCTGCGTATACTTCTACAATAGATGACAATTATCCGTAGTGTGTTTTCCTCCTATCTGACAGATTGTACACCATAGAGCAGACATCGTTCTTGGTCATGCTTGTGCCTCAGGTCTTAACTTCATCGGCCCTCCTCCCGCCAAGTAATTCGCGAACACTGGATAGTGGTCCTTGTCATGCCCCTGGCTTTTGCATTTTATGCACCATACCTCCTCACGTGCCTCTAGCCGAGGTGTCATGTCATGTTTGAAACTTTGTATGTCCAGGCATAGATTTTGTAGTTGTGATGGATTTGTTTGACTCCCAAACCAGGGTCTTGTATAGGGGTCTCATGCAATCTCATTTCCATCTCCAAAGCTTTGGCCTAGGTGGAAAGCATTTGTTGTGACAACATCATCCTTAAATGCAGTGTTAGTGATGCTACAAACCATGCGCAGTGTTGTCCATCCGTCAAAGCCATGTTGGATTCATGAATCATACTCTTCAGTCTTTGGTCCAGATCCGAGGGGGTCTCGCCCAGGAGCATCGCGGTCTCCTTAAACCTGATAATTGATTATGTCTCCAACTTTTCCATGCTAAATTCCCTATTTAGCGCAGTCTGGATTTCTGCGATTCCTTCGTTTGGATGGTAATTAGAATGCTTAATGTACCATGTTAATGTGTGATCCTGCAACATTCTTACCAGCATACCATTCTTGATATTGTCATCCACGACTCCTTGTTCTTCCCATACCACCCTTACTGCGAACCAGAATTGGTCTGGATCTTCATTCCCTACTCCTTTGAATACTAGTAGTTTGATCGCACTCGCCATACTGAATTGTGGTGGTGGTAGAGGCGGGGTGGGTGGAGATGGAGGTGAGGAGGGTGAGATGGGTGGCGGTGTAGATGGAGGTGGTAAGCACGGAATTCGCTTCCTTATCAGACTGACCACGCTTCTCAGAGAAACTTTCATAAGCTCTTCCTCATTTTCTCGTGAGGGTGAAATTAAGGGACTAGTTTCTAATTCTTCACTACCTCTGCTTCTGTAGATCTTCCCACTTCGTGTAGTCCCAAACATTAATTTATTCGCATAACCCGCTTTTCATACAATAGCATCTTAATCCAAGTGTTCAAAGATTTAATATACTTACCTCGCAGTCCCTTGAGGAAGTGTCATTGCGCCTCAGTATAGCTGACTGTCGTATCTACTGCGAACTCAGTGATAAATCCTCCTATAATCTAATCGAGCCAATGGTCCACAGCTCGCACGATCTTATCTCCTGATGCTTCTAGTCTGCACACTAATTCTGGAGTCCACACGATTGGTTTGTCAAGCCTACACCTTCCTTGACTGTCCACTAGCTTCACAATCCACTCATACAACTCAGAAGGAAAGGATGCAAAGAAAATTTTGTGGATTTCTGTATATAAGTAGTGGTCTAACTACTGTTCCTTAGATACTCGCGGATTCCTATTTTCCTGCACTGCGAACTTGTGAATCTTCTTGTACAACCACCCTTCAATTTCTTTGTTTGTTAGATTCTAGTGACATGACATCAGACATCCCTTATGTAGATCTTAGTCCTGGAAACGAAACCATTTGTTGGCTTATAGGGGCTTGACTGAGGTTCATAGGTCATTAGCTAAACAAATCTTGGTACTACTGGCCCTTTCAGAAACAGTCCTCGGAGTCTGGACTGAGGTCTCACTCGAAGTAGTATGGGAGGGTGCTAGAATCAGGTCTCACACCCTAGAGATGTCTAATGATTTTCAGTGCTCCGCAGATTCACTCTGTGCACGTTGCTACACACATCTATCAATACCTCGCAACCTACAATGTTGCCTTCACGTAGCCCTGTTCGAAGTGTGATCCGTGTTATGACCCAATTCATTACTACTAACCTAATAAATGTAGATCCCTTAGTTTATCAGTATATGTCTAGTTATATTTAACAGTGTTCATTATTCATATAAGTGCGCATGATAAAGAAAACAATATATTTAAACAGGAAGTAGCACAAGAACATATACACAAGATTAGGAATCAAACTTCCCTTTATTATTCTTCTCCCTTGATTACAAACTCAATTTCACCCTATGCACTCAGTTGCAGGGGTCTGTGCACTCAGCTATAGACTCTACTAGGCATTTGCGCACTCAGCTGCAGAGCCTCTTCCTACTACTACGACCCAAAACACTTAGAAATTTTCTCTATGCTCGCTATCTTATAGACTCCATTCATTTTCATCTATCTCCAATTATCTTTACAACTTAGAGCCTCACTCTATTTATACAATCCCATGGTCCGCAGACCATGGGTAGGCCGACAATACATTAAAATACTTAGGGTGGACAACCCTATGACTCAACATACATTTCGTGCTCCACGCCCGCAATTTGCAGTCTTACAACATTATTTTACCAAAACTTGGGCTTTGAACCCCAAAAAATGTTGTGGGGGGATTCCATGCCCAACACAGAACTAGGGAAGCCATTGAGTAATCCTCCTGTTTTACAGACCCCAGCCAATGAGGAGAAGAATCCAAAGAGGAATAGGGAAGAGGGTTCTAGTTCTTCCATGGAGACTACAGATGAGCTTTTTGAGCTCAAAAAAAGGCCCAAGTTGAATCTTGTGTCTGAACAGGAGGAGAACATTGAATAAGTGGAAATAACTTACACTTAAACAATGGGGCAAAGAAGTAAAGACACAACTGCTTCAGATGAAACACAATAGCCATCAACCTCCAACACTCAAATGATTGAGAGACAATAAAGTGTTGAGGTTTCTTCCTTTGTCAGGCCAGCTGACAGAGAAAAGGATATCAAAGATAGGTACAAGGAAATAAAAATGAGAAATGAGAAGTTGAAGGCACAAAAATATGCCCAATACTTCAAGCATACACCATCCAACCAGAGTAGGTTGATGTCAGCATTTGACATCAAAGCAAGCAAGATGCAGGTCTCATTTTTGCAGCCCACTGTTCATCAACCAAAGACCCCATCTAGTTACAAGAACACTGATTTTGAGGTGTTGGCCAGGGATGTTCATCCCATTGACCAAATAGAGTTTCATAAACAGGCTAGAGAAATGATTTGCTCCACCCTTACAAGAAAAGCCATGGTTGCAAGATTTACTGGATAATGTAACAACCCAATATAAATTGGGGAAGGCCTTCTCATAGGCCAAAGACAACAGGATCAAGTCATTAGAGGACTTGGTCATTGAACTGGGCCATGATCCAAGTGACGTTAAGGCTGCTAAGAAATTGATGAAAAATAAGAATGAGGATATAGAAGCCCTCAAGAAACAACTTACGCTGCCTCATTTAAAACACCCACAAACAAAGGAGGTCCTCGAGAGCCAAACCAATCATGAAGAGATGATGGACCTAGTGCTGCAACTGAATGATCAGTTAAAGGAGATGGAGAAAGAATTGGATAGCATGATTCAGCTAAAACAAGCTAGTCTTGATGATTCCCTTCCAACTATCATCCCAATAGTTACCATTGTTGTACCTTCTACTTTGGCAGCATCCTTAGCTCCCACAACTCCAATGCCCACAGCACTGCCAGCATCTACACCAACTACATCAGCAATGCGGTCAATAACAATAGGATCTACAGGTGATGAAGCCAACAGGTTGGTCAAAGTAGTGGAAGAAATATCCATTAAGAACACTAAGATGAACATGCTTAAGGAAAAAGTGACAAACCTGGAAACATACTACAAACTTGCCCCAATCATGCACAAAGAAGAACAAGAGAAGTTTACAAGGATGAATGAATGAATAAAAAACCTAGAGAAGGAACTGACATTGAATGAACCTCTAGGTTAGGCTAAGGAGCAACTGTGGACCAATATCATTGACTCTGTCAATGATATTTGGTCATCCATCGAATTTATTTTTGAACAGTTTGATTTAATAAAGTAGGTTACAAAAGCCATACAAAGAGTCAAAGCAGAACTTGGAGACATGCAAGAGGAAGTTGCAAGAGTCATTCACTTCCTCAACTCCAAGAACAAGTATGAGCTGCAGGAATTAGAGATACCTGAAAGAAAAGGTACAATTTTGGAAGTTAAAAGGGTCCTCACTAAGGGGAATTTGATGCTGAACCTAGAGGATAAGTGCCAAACCATGCAACTGGCCATTGACAGATTCATGGTTAAGTTTGAAATTTTGAGGCAAAAGGGTTTACCAAATCCCTTAGTTATAAATGAAAAGTTAATGACATAGGAGGGCTATAATAAAAAGATCAGGGAAGTGGCCGGAGATTAGGTGAATACTTCATCCATGAAGGGCATACCTACTAGAAAAGTGTTATATCAAACTTTTGAGAATTTGTTTTACCTCGAGCATGAGGTAGAACACCTTTTTGTCAATAAGGCTAATTTTGCGAAGTACATAGAGGCAAATGAGATTTTCAAGAAAATGATCAATATCCAATTACCAGATGCTGAGACATGGGAAAAACTAAATGATATACTATAGAAATACATAGTAAAAATATAAAATGTACAGTAAAAAGTAAAAGGGCACAGTAAAAGGATATTGATAGGTCAGCCAGGTCAAAGTGTATTAGATGAAATATCGGAGTGAATAGAGCATCCAACATGAAGACCAAACAACAAAGCATATTAAAAGGCAAAAGATCAAAGATTAAAGCTAGCACAACCTAATAAACAAGGACACCAAGCATCAGTTCAATAGTTGTCTCTATCTTCTTGCATGAAGATTTTTTCTTTTCTCCTAGATTAGTTCCCAAGAGAGTTTGGGATATTTTGTAAAATATTTTTGTATAAATACTTCATAATTCAAAGTATTGAGGTGGATTGCTATACATTTGTAAAGTTATTTTGATCATAAACTTGAGGGTTATTGTACCAATTTTCAAGTTAGCAGACTGGAGCAAGTAATAAAGAGATTGCATTACAGGATTCATGTGTAGAGCTATTACAGTGAAGTATTTTCTTTGTCAATTTGTTATTCTCTTATATTTTTTCAAAAACTTAAATGTTATCTAAAGTTGAATGAATTAACTAGAAATTTATCTCAGAAATTGTTTAAGTACACTTTGTTTTCCACAGTTAATCATTTACATGTTTTCTTTTGATATCCGGATTTGAGAATCCTTAATTTCTCTCCCATCTCAGTTGACCTCTTTCACTTTCTTCGTAATACGGCCTAAGGAACCCTTAATTACTCTTTGGATCCAATTTCAAACCACTTCACCATCCAACCTTGAGATCTAAAGTAGTTCTACTACCTTCCCCTATAGACACTGTTTTTAGAACTTGATCTAGTCCTATTTGTTTGACATTTGACCCCATAGCCCAATGGTAAAACGACAACCCTTTTTCATCTAAGTGATCCCACCGCCAATTCTAAATCAAAACCCAAGCACAATCATAACTAGCCTAAAATCAAATAACTAAACAAAGTTAAATAAAAAAGAGAGAGCCCTCTCTGAGGTTAGGAAGGCTAGATCCTAATCTCCAAAGTTGGTTTGTGGTTTCCTCTATCATTTCTTTTTCCAACAACTTAGAAGAAATTTTGGAGTGATAACAGTAGGCATAGCACCAGATGCCCAAACAGGGTTATGGTAAAGTGATGAGGCACTAGGTGTACCTGAGACCAATTGTGCCAAAGTGATATAATTAGGTGGTAAATCCCAATACACACTAATGGGAATGCCCCCTGTATAGGGGAAACCTTCTGGAGGAAATTGATGTTCTTCCTCCTCGACAGTGTGTGGAGTAGAAATTTCTGATTCATTCAGAGAGGTAACTAGAGCATTGCCTTCGGGTTCCATTAGTGGGAACAAACGACGACGAATGACTGAAGAGGTATGAGGGGATAATTCCAAAGGAACATCCGGCTGATCGTACGGGCAGTATGGATGTTGCAGTGATATCACAATAGGGTCAAACAAAGGATTCAGAGGATATATAACTAGTCCAAGCTGACCGTCAATAGTCAACGAACTCTCAGGAGTTTGGATGAGATTGTCCAGAGATTCCAGGCCAATACCAGTAGGTGACCTAGTATCTGGAGTAGGAGGAGGACGAGATGAAAAAGGTTGAATGCTCATAACGATTCTGAGTTCAACACCTTGGTCCTCGAGTGACTTTGGTAATTCATGAAAAGGCTCCTCAGACAATCTTTCAAATGGAGGAGAGGAAGAGGAACTAGGTGAAGCAGATGGTTCAATCACGATGACCTTGTCTTAGTTAACAGAAAAAGAGAGATAAACTTCAAGGCTTCAAAATGTTCTTTAGGGAAAACTCATGATTTGGTCTAGAAAAGACTAACATGATGTTATAAGATCGTGGGTAATCAATTTTTTAAGACGCATAAATAAACTGGTGCTATTTCATGTTTTAAGAGTCGAGAAAGAAGCAAAGATGACTCTATCACTTTCAATTGGAAACGAGCTCGAAGGACAAGTGCTCCGATGATCTTTTAGGTTTAATTATTCAAAAAGATCAAAAGACTACTCTAGGTGATCTAGGTAAAAAGGATTACCAGGCAACCATGAACTATAGAATACCTCCCGACGAATCGAGAAGTATGGGCAAGCAATCTCCCCAAATGCTGTGTTTGGTGTATCACGTTTGCATGGTGGTTGACTTGACTTCCTATGGATAAAGGATTGCAACCTAGAGGGGTCTCCCATTATATACTTGATGGCACGGGGAGCACAAATTTGTACTAGTGCTGTCTAGTGCCCAAGCTAACGACAACTGCTAGGTTTAAAGATGTCCAAACACGTCTCTTGCCTAGACCTTCTAGATGCGATCATTAGGTTTAAAATGTGCCTTAGGTTAATTGAGTTCATTTTAAAGTTTATCTTGAGTTATGTCTCAGTTTTCAGGCCTTAGCAATGTTACTTGAAAGACCCTAAATGTAGCTAAAGGAGACAAGACCCTTTCAATTTGATGAATTGTCTACACTAGGGAGGGTAGAAGACACAATCAAATGCAAACAACCAAGCAACCGAAAGAAAAATGAATTTTCACTACTTCACTTTTTGAGAAAATAAACTAATGAAAAATACATTCCAATTGCTAAATTCCTAACAAGTACACCCTAACAATCCTTTCAAAAGAAAAGAGAATTCTTTTTCTTTTCAATCCTAGCCTTCAATGATGTTAACTATCGTAACACATTGATGCAACAAACAAGAATTTTGTACTTTTCATGAAAAGACAAAATGGATTTCATAAAACACTTCAATGAAATTTTTTTCGAGACAATCGATTCTCAAGCAAATGAAAAACAAGAAGAAAGAATCTCTTTCAAACTAATGACAAAACAACTTTTCCAAAAACAACACAAACAATGTAATCTATGCCAGAAAAGAGATGTTTAGACAATAAAACGAAAACTTTTCAAATTTGTGTAATGGAGGTCAAAGTCGTAGAAGGACCATAAACGAAATGTGAGGAGTAAACACACCAAACAACTTGACTCACTAAGTTCACAATAAACTGAATGGATTACAATCTAGATGCCCTAGTGCCACTAACCATCGAATGACCCAAGAAATCAAGCGAAAATATGACAAATCAACAAGCAAACAAAACAAATGAAAAAAAACTTTCTAGTCAGGGAGAAGATGGTTGTTGGGCGCGAGATCCTCCAAGACACGTTTTGGGGCTTAAAGCCCAAGTTTTGACTAAGTTCGATGTGAAGAATTTGCGATTTGTGGGCACGGAGCGTGAAGTTGTAATTGAGTCATAGGGTCGTCCGCCCTTACTTTTGTAATGTAATGTCAGCTTGAGAATTATACCTGTTAACACTCAGGTTGTTCCCTGCTTCCTAAAGGGAATACGACCGAGGTAACCACTGACCAATCTTTTAGCTACAGGTCCTAGCCTACCTGTAACCATAGAGGGCTCTCTCTTTATAATTTAACTTTGTTGGTGGATGATTTTAGGCTAGTTATGGTGTGCTGTTTTGTTTGAGTTTGGTGGGTTGGTGAATTCAAACAGAGCTGAGGTATAGATTATAGAACAATTTGGTCCATTGGGCAATGGAGTTGAGGTAATGTGCTGCTGAAGAATGTTTATGAAGGCAGAGTGTTGTTGCAGAGCCAGACATGAATCTCTGGAACAATTTTTTAAATTTATGTAATGAAGTTATGAAATTAGTGAGTGAAAGGCAATTAAGAATCTTTCACTATGCTAACAAAGGAAAAATGAAAGTATTACTTAAGAGCAGTTAAGAATTCTTAAACAATATTCACAATGATAGAATTAGTTTAGACATG
>APFE030569669.1:17917-32842 GCA_000404065.3 Pinus taeda
GTTACAATTGTGATAGCAAATACACTAAAGGTCATAAGTGTGCTGAGAAGAAATTATTCTACATAGATTGTGAAGAGGAGGAAGAAAAGGAACAAGAGATGTCAAAAGAAGAGGATATACTCC
Source organism: Pinus taeda (assembly GCA_000404065.3). Lineage (NCBI taxonomy): Eukaryota > Viridiplantae > Streptophyta > Pinopsida > Pinales > Pinaceae > Pinus > Pinus taeda. The sequence goes on from APFE030569669.1 coordinate 18,041, forward strand.
AGGAACAAACCCTAGAGAAAGAAGGGATTGACGAGTACCAAGAATAGCTAGCTCATAGCTCATCTTATCATCTTGAATAGTTAGCTCATAGCTCATCTTATCATCTTATCATCCTCAATCTTGTCTTGGTACTCAGTTAGCTCATAGCTCATAAAGCTCCTAGTTCAAACAATATTGCCAGAACTTGACAAGGAAGGAAAAATTATTTTGAACTGGAAGTAGTCATAGAAACAAGAACTCGACAACTATGAAATTGATTAATTTTGGAGTATCTCATCAAGTGGAAGAACTTATCCATTGAAAACTCCACATGGGAGGATGAGAATTTTATACAGAAGCATCCAAAACTACTCAAGCGTTGAGGACAACACTTTTTGAAAGAGAGGGGCATGCTAGGTCCCTATAATACTAGTGATTACCCCATTACTATTGTAGTTGTATCCCTTATTAATATTGTTGTGCCTATTGTCATATTGTTATTATTGTGCCCCATAGAATCCCTCTATTGTTATTTTTGTGCCTTTATATTATTATTGTTAGGTTAGCTTGGTTATATTATGACTCCTTAGACTCCTATATATAGAAAGGAGTTTTTGTCATTTGAATCATACAAGAATTGTTCATTTATGTAGTGTAAAGGAGGTTGCCCCCTCGAAGAGGCTGAATTCTAAGGCGTTAATCTATCTTTTCTATCTTTTTGTGAGTTGGTTTCATAACATATTTGATGCAGGAGGAGATGAGGAAGAACACCAGGGATGGCTCTTCATCAAATATTGATGATGAAGAGAATTTTTCCTTAGCGATTAAGGCAAAGAAGGGGAAAGGGAAAGCTTCCCATTCCAAATCAGATTCTTATCATGGTGGTAAGAAGAAAGACATGATGAAAGTTAAGTGCTTTAATTGTCATGATCTGGGCCATTTTGCTACAAATTGTCCTCTCAAGAAGTCCAAGAAGAAGTCCTCAGGAGGAGTGACGGGTGAGGTTTTGGCCTCTCAATTCGAATTGGAATTTTCCCTCATTGCATGCATGGTGTCATAAATGATGGGAAGTGTATGGTACTTAGACAATGGAGCTTCATTCCACATGACTGGTGACAAATAGTTATTTAGTGAGTTGGAGGAGAAATATCTCTAGATGCATATCAAGATGGGTGACGATGGGAAGTATAGTATTACTGGATTGGGCACAATTACTTTTTAGAGGGATCATGGGGCTCCACTCACCATGAATAATGTTATGTATGTGCCCAGGCTAAACAAGAACTTAGTATCCATTTCCATGCTTGAGGATAGAGGCTATGATGTGATCTTCTCAAAAGGAAAGGTGTTCCTTCGACACATAGCCATAGTTCAAGTAAAGAAGATAGGGATTCGGGTGAAGAATCTCTACAAGTTGAAGGTAGAGGAGTGTGCTTCCTTGAGCACAAAAGCAGAAAGGGTGTAGAGTTGAGACGTTGATGAGTTGTGGTCAAGCAATTGGGCCACTTGCATCATGGGGTTTTGAAGATATTGCAACATATCTCAATCGGTCTTCCCATAGGTATGCTTGAGAAAGTTGATACATGCAAGGGGTTTACTTTGGGAAAATACACCAAGTCTTCCTTTCACGACAGAGATAGTAGAGCAGATACTATTCTACATCAAGTCCATTCAGAGGTATTATGTTATATTTGTTGATGACTATTCTCGTAAATGCTAGATATTTTTCATGTAGAAAAAGGATCAAACTTTCACAAAGTTTTGTGAGTTTAAAGAATTGGTGGAGAAAGAGTCAAGCAAGAAGGTTATAGCTCTACGAAGCGATAATCAGGGCCTATCACTACACTTTTCGGTTGAGGCATGCAACACAGTGGTTTATGTTCAAAACTATATCCCACATCGAATACTTGAGATGAAGACACCAGAGGAGGCTTATTCTGGTAAGAGGCAAGATGTTAGTCACTTCAGGATTTTTTGGTCAGCGGTATATTCCCATGTGACCAAAGATGCATGGAAGAAGCTTGAGCCAACAATAGAGTTGGGGATATTTTTCGGGTACACTGATACACCTCACAACTATTGGGTGTATGTGTCGACCAGCAGGATGACAGTGGTTCACAGGGATGTTAGATTCAATGAGGAGAAGGTCATGCGAGTTACCCTTGAAAGGGAGATTGAGCTACATGCAGATGGGGAGATTTTATCTCCTAAGGTTGAAGAGCCTCAAATTGATGTGGAGAAACCACATGCAGAGGATCCGGGAGTGGAGACGTCCACTTAGGCAGAGTCTTCCATAGAGGGAAGAAAGTGCACCAAAGAGGTTAACATATTGTTGGGTGATGCACGGGAGAATGTGGGAGCACCCACTTCTCAGCACAAGCAGAGGAGGTCACTTGAGAGGTACAGTGGATACATGGCTCTTATGGATGAATGTGTTGTGATAGATCCATCTTCATTTAAGGAAGCAGTGCAACAACCAATTGGGTTGATGCCATGGTGGAGGAGTACAACTCCATAGTTCGTAATAGTGTTTGGATGTGATCTCGAGACTGGAGGACAAGTTAGTGGTGAGCTCCCATTGGCTTTACAAGGTAAAGCAAGCCATATATGGTAGTGTGGAGAAGCATAAGGCTAGATTTGTGGCCTATGGCTTTTGACAGATATAGGGGGTTGACTATGATGAGACCTTTGCTCATGTTGCAAGGTACTCGTCAATCAACTCTATATTGGCACTATTAGCACAGATGGGTTGGAAGATACATCAGATGGATGTGAAGACAACCTTTCTTAATGGTATGATTGAGGAAGAGGTGTACATAGAGTAGCCTTAAGGTTTTGAAACCTTTGATTATGAGTCACATGTGTGCCAACTCAAGAAAGCATTGTATGGGCTAAAGTAGGGACCCCATGCTTGGTACACTAAGATAGATAGCTACTTCACTAGGTTGGGCTTCACAAAGAGTGAAGCGGATGTGAACTTGTACCACATAGTGGTGGAAGGTAAATTGTGGATCATTGTACTTTCTGCTAATGATCTCATACTGAAAAGCGATGATCAAATGATCATGTCTTGCAAGAAGGACCTTGCGAGAGAGTTTGAGATGAAGGACATGGGGCTCATGCATTACTTTCCTAGCATGGAGGTATAGTATGGAGATGGGGAGTTGTTTGTGTCTCAGGGAAAGTATGCCAACAAGATACTTAGGAGATTCCGCATGGAGAGAAACAAACCCATGGAGACTCCTCTAGCACGCAACTAGAGGAAGGAAGATGTTACTTCAGGGGAAGTAGTGGAAGCTACTATTTATAGGCAACTTGTTGGTTCACTCATGTACTTGGTGAACACACGGCCGGATATCTGCTATATAGTTAACCAACTTAGTCAAGCAATGGTTAGGCCTACCAAGCTATATTGGAAGGGGGCAAAGCATATGTTGAGATACCTCAGGGGAACTTCTTAGTATGGATTATGGTACCAATGGATAGAGGGAGTGAAGTTTCAATGCTTCATCAATGTATATTGGGTAGGGAGTCCATCCAACTGGAAAACCACATCAGGAGGGATCTTCAGTATTGGGTCAGCGACAGTTTCTTGGTACACCTGGAAACAATGATTGGTTGCACTCAATTTGACAAAGGTAGAGTACATGTTTGTGAGTCAAGTAGCATGTGAGTCTATCTGGATGAGGAAGATCATGGTTGTTTTGTTTGGTCAACAGATGGATCCAACTGTCATTTACTGCCATAATCAGATTTGTATCAAACTCTCTAAAAATCCAGCTTTTCATGATCAGTCCAAGCATATTGATATATGATATCATCACCTCTGAGATTGTGTATTGAGGCAGATTATGTTGTTAGAGTACATTCCCACGGAGGAGCAAGATGCTCATTTTGACAAAGGAATTTTCAAGATGTAAATTCAAGTTTCATATAGATAGGATTGGGGTAGCAGATAATCTGTTTCTTATTGAGAGGGAGCATTGAGAAATGGAAACAAGAAATTCTAGTCTAATTTGTTCTTGAATTAAACTCAGAATTAAAATCAAATTCTATTCTCATAGCAACTTATAAATAGTTAATTAAGTTTAATTAAATTAATTAGCTTATGAATTTCGAGTTGGAAGTCTTTATGTAGTCATGTATATGTTCTACCTAAGTTTTAGGGGTCCAATATGAGTTTAAATTGAATCAAAAATTAGATCACTCAGTTTACTGAGTTAAGTTCAATTAAATTAGTTCTAAATTGTTTTTGGAACTAATAGAGGACTAGCAGTCAGTTGGTGCACTAATGCATCCACTAGTGATACTCCAGTTAACTGAAGATTCCCTCATGGGAAACTCATGCATGTCAATTCAGAGAAAGACCCAATTGAGACTAGAGTGTAGGGACAATGTACTATCAGTTGTATTATTTATTAGGAGTATAAATATCATGCATGCAACAGAGATTGATCCTATGTTTGGATTGTACGGTTTTAGAACCATGAATTCCCTTTAAATATAGGTTATTCATCATAGGAATTACGCAAGGGATTAGGGGTTTGAAGAGCTACAGAATTGGATAAGTGTTGGACAAGAGGTGGCTTGTGAGCTGAGAGAGTTGAGCATACTTGTGTAGGAATTATTCTAGTGAGAAAAAGCTTTGTATCTTCACTCATATTTCTGATTTATGCAATACAAATAGCAGGGTTTTGAGTACTGGGTTTCCCTAGATACATCTTGTGTTATGTGCCATTGAATTATCTTCTTCTTGTTCATATTGTTTTCATCGATCTATTGGCTTCCATTGGTTGAAAGTAGAAGTAGATTCTTGTCTCTTTTTTTAGTAGATTACATGAGCCTATGAATCTACATGATTTTCTAAACTCATCCTTTTAAAGACAGTACAATTTCTACTGCATTTATGGAAACAATTCAAAAGCTACATGGAAAGCCAAAGATTATTGTAAGTGACAAAGATCCCAATTTCATTGGAAATATTTGGACATAATTATTTTCTTGTCTTGGTACTCGATTAGCTCATATCTCATATTATCATTCTCAATCTGATAGACAAACTAATATAGTGAAAAAAAAAATTGGAAGGATATTTTCATTGCTTTGTATCTGATAAACAAACACAATGGGTTAAGTGGTTACCTCTAGCTAAATGGTGGTATAACAATTCCTTCCATATTGCAGCAAAAATGATCCCATTTATGGAAACTTATGGATATCATACAAATTAGAGTTTCTTTCATCTTCTCGAGTACACCCAGTTTTCCATGTTTCATGCTTAAAGAAGGTTATCGGTGACAAGCTCCTAGTTCACAGAAACAAAAACCTGAAAGCTATGAAATCGATTAATTTCAGAGTATCTCATTAAGTGGAATAACTTACCCATTGAATATTCCACATGGGAGGATGATAATTTTATATAGAATCATCTGAAACTACTCAAGCATTGAGGACACCAGTTTTTTGAAGGAGAGGGGAATGTTAGGTCCCTATAATACTAGTGTATTCCCCTTATTTTTATTGTTAGTGTAGCCCCCTATTGTTATTGTTGTGCCCCATAAAAGCCCACTATATTTATTGTTGTGCCATTAAATTATTATTGTTATGTAGGCTCTGATTATATTGTGACCCCTTAAACTCATATTTATACCAAGGAGGTCTTATCATTTGAATCATGTAGAAATTTTTCATTTATGTAATGTAAAGGAAGTTCCCCCTTGAAGAGGCTATTTTCTAGGTCATTGATCTAACTTTTCCTCTATTTTTGTGAGTTGGTTGCATAACATTGTCATTAGTTGGAAAGGGCTAATATGTACCAATGGCCTTGGTTGTACACTATGAAAGATGGGAGTGGCATAGGATGTGCATGTTTAACCAATGACATTGCTATAGAAAAATCAAAATGAAGGGTGCATGTTATTCATCAAGGTCAACAATATGAAGGCTTCTACAATTGACTTAATGTGGGTAAAATAGGTTGATAACAAATGCCCCCTAATGCATGATGTCAAAAGAGACACAAATGGACAAAATGCATTACAATAAATACTTAGAGCTCAAAATGGGGGGAAGGATCCAACACTACAGATTTAAATTAGAATAACTGAAATGCTAAAGTCTCAACTCTGCTAATATCATCCCCGATTCGGGCACCATGCTCAGTCATAAAGAGAAACTAAACATGGCTTCCAACTATACACTATAGACCCATGACATAAAATGGTAGGACATCTACATGAGGAATGAATAGTGTATTTGTGTGAAAAATAAAAATATTATAGCCACCAACAAATATAATGTGGCTCTATGTCACAGTATACATCAGTAGGACTATGGACACATAGAAGAGATGTGCCCTAGAGTATTCCTCGAAGTACATAAAATGATACATAACTCCAATGCAACTTGGGAAGGGTACCATATAAGAGTGAAAGGTCCCTAACCCAAGGCATTCTACATAAATCTTGATGGTATGAATCTACAACATGTGAATAAATGTGTTGATGTCAAGAATGGTCGAAACTGCCTGATTACTAGTCAACGAGGTGTACTATTTAACATACATGAGGGGACCCAACAATTATGAAAATGGAGCCCAAGGTACCTTAAGTGTCAATAAATGAATTGATGTAAAAAAAATGTAGACTGGGCAATTAGGATTCAATGAGGTAAACCCATCTTCGGTTGCAAGGAAGCCCACCACCAAGGTCTCTAAGCCCCAAGTTACTACTAGTTCCTAGATCAAGCTCCTAGATAATGAGTTGAAGTCAATAGGAGAAGATCCATCAAATGATGGCCTTGATGTATCCCCCATCAATCGAGATGGAGCATACCAAGAGATCATGTGAACTTATGAAGTAATGAAGTACCACTAGCATATGGATGGCCAACGTAAAAGGTCAATAAGGAATTTGGATGGTTGAATCAAGTTGATACTTCCCTTGAAGTAATGGCATGAAACAAAAGTGACTTGGTAGCATTAACTAATGAGCACCATATGATATCATGCAACAACACAAGAGGAATTTAATCACACTCGATAGTTATTGGAAGAGTAACCACCCAGAGGAGTAGACAGACTCATATGTATGGCATGGCTCCTAGGAAAGCTAAAAACCAACTGTAAGGAAATGAAGGAAGAAGGTGACGTGACTAATGTTGAAATTTTGACTGATAACTTAAGTAAATTCTCTTCCCTTTTCCTCTTTTTAGTTTCCTTAATCTTTTAATGAGCATGAAAGAGAAGACAAGTAAGTTAAATAGTTCCATTTTCATTTAGCTTTAAGAGCCCAAAAAAGAGATAAAAGGATAATCGATGCCTTTTAGGTTTTATGAGCATAAGAATGAAAAGGGAGCTCATCTTAGAGGAATAAGTGTTATAAATGGAAGAAACTATTTCTAAGTTGACAAAACCACCTTAAACATAAAGAGGAAAAAATCTTGGCAAAGAAGTCACTCATCACAGCAACCCCTCTAAGAAAGGTAAGAAAACCAAGCGAAAGCAAGAAAAGGGTCAAGCATAATCTGACAATGATGGTGAGATCAATACAAGACTTATAAACATGCATAAGTAAGGCTAAATGTCACAAAAATCATAAGGTATAAAAGTGATGGAACCCTCCAAAAGTAAGGTCAGAAGATGACAAAGAAGAGTGAATTAGTCTCAGATTCTAAGTCAAGGTAGGTCAAAAGGAGGAATTATAAGAAGGAATAAGATAAATGCTACAATGACACAAACATAGAAAATTCTATGCCAGGGCATCCATGTATAATTAATATCTATCACCAAGTTACAATATGAAAATAAATATAGGATGATATCACAACCTGATGGGATTGGACCTAAGGCACAATGAAGTTGGCAATGATATTTAATAGTGAAATGGAAATGGTAGTGAGAGACTTACCTCTATATTACAGTTCAAGGAAAACATACCATAGCATCATTGTAATAATGAAACCATAACAAATTACTCGATTTAATATATATTGAAAAAAGGCCCCATACTCCTTTAAATAAAGTGATTAGAATAATAATAAAATAAAAAGTTCCCCCCATCCTTAGATTGGTCAGATCCAAACAATGAGCAAATTTTGTGTAACAAGAAGTGTTAATGTTGGAGGTTGAATACATTTACTTCTTGATACTATTATTTAGCCATGGTTCCTTGGTGGGTTGAGAATCATTATTGAAGGTAATGTGGATGACTATGTGGCTAGATATTATGGGCTAGGTACCCGAAAAGTGGGTGGAAAAGTGCCCATTTGAGACATAACATACCTAAACCTAAATACCATTTTCCTCACCATCAATCATGTTTTTCAGTTCGCTGCATCACACTTGGATATTCAGGCTCAGATGGACCTAGCAATGAGACTCCTAGAGCCTACACTCTTCAACTGGTGTGAGGGTATATCAAAAAATATCAAAGAGAAACTCACTCAATGAAAGAGAGGTTGAATGTAATATTTTGGGTATGGGAGCATCATATTATCTTTCTTCCATGAGGCCCCAAGTAGATTATAACAATGACCCAAATTTTGAGGAGCCTCGAATGGGTCGATCGGAAAATTGATGGAAAGGAAAGAAAGTGCACCCTTCGGGCATTAGTTTGGTCATTATTCAACCATTTCCCATGGAGGGACTGAAACTCAGGGTTTAGCCAGTTCCCATGGATGAAATTATTCCACACTTGTAGAGGCACACAGTGGGTGTATATTCTCGCCACCGAGGTCCCTATGTTAGATTGCATGTGTCGTGTTGTGTTACCATTAGCATGATCATGACTAAATTCATATATTAATGTTCCTAGGATAGAGTTATGTCAAGCATATGTACTTGTCTTGATATTATGGCCTTCAAACACCCTATTTTGATCTATGTACCCATGTTTTATTGATGTAAACCTCTACATTTTGACTATATATGTATGATGACTTTTATGGTGTTTTCTAAATGATGTGTTCTATGAATCCATTATGTGCATACTTTTAATTATTAATGTGATAAATACTAATTCAACACATAGTTAGCCAAAGAATCAACAAGTGTATTGTAGCCTCTAAGAATATGTGAATAAACGAGATAAGAAAAATGTCATTCCAAGGGATGTACCCTCAAATAATAATGAAGTAACATAGAGTTTCTAATAGAGTAAACACAATGCAACTAATACACTACAAGTTCCAAGTCAATTTGGATAACCAAATGGCAGATCCCAATGAAAATAGCCTCATTTAAGAGAAAAATGACAACACTATACTCTTCCACATTATTTGTAATTAGGAGAAGGTAGATGCACACTAAACTCTCAAGCTCATTAGTGGGTGAAAAGAGGACCCAAGAAATAGAAGCTATGATCTACGTGTTACTTCTAGCACCATCTGCAAATCCTACATAAATCGAAGAGGGTCTTGACATCTACCAACCATGCAAACTAATTACACACAAAAACCTTCAACACACACAAACCAAAAAGAGATAAAAACATCACACACACACACAAACTTATGTATAATATGTACAAGACACCCCAAGGAAAGCTATGCATAGTATTGTTTCAGATAGATCTCATTGCGTGGCTCTGATAGTGGATTCTTATCTCGTGGGACCCTTTCTTGATAACTTGTTTAACAATATAAGGTCCATGACACATGGGTTTGAGTTTACCTAGGCCCAAATTATTGTTAACTTTATCATAGGCTAGAACTAGATCACCTTCCACAAAAGCATGAGTTCGGGAAGACTTATCATATAGACCCATGACATGTTTCTTATGAGTTTTGTTAGTAATAATGACGCAAAGATGTTTGTCAATATGGGCTAAGTGTAATAGATGTTGTTCTTTAGCATAAGTGTCAGCTAACAGTTCAGCAACTAGTTTTAAGTACAGGATATCACATTCAATAGGAAGAATAGATCCCACCCTATAAACCAATTGGAAAAGAGTGAATCCCATTGAGTATTTTTCTGAGGTTCGAAATGCCCAAAGTTCACAAAAGAGCATAAGGTGCCAATTTTATTTGTGATTCCCTACCATTCTATGCAGCATATTTTTCGTGAATTTATTAATTGCCTCTAATTGTCCATTGGCTTGGGGATAATATGGAGTTGAGCTTTCATGATGAAAAACCAACTTGGTAGCTAATTATTGCATCATATGATTATGAAAATATGCACCCTGATCAATCACAATAATTTTGGGCAAACCAAACCTAGCAATGACATGGTTGAAAAGCAATAACTTCATGGCAGCACCTTTGTTTGAAAAGGTTTCCATAGCCTCATACCATAGTGAAATAATGAATAGAAACAATGATGTAACAATGTCCATGAGCTAAGGAAGGGTCACATTGCATGAATTTAATTCCCCATTTGGTGAAAGGTTCAACAAAAAGCATAGAGTGAAGTGGAACAAGGTGATCATGCATCTTCCTAGAAAATATTTAACATGAATGAAATTTCTGAATATAATTAATACAATCTTTAAATATCGGTGGCCAAAAATACTTAGCACACAAGTTGTTTTGAGTAATGACAAGCCCAGAAAAAATACTTCCATATGATCCATCATGACAATCATTCAATAATTATTTGACTTTGTCATAAGTGATAAAATGATGTGATAACACATCAACTTTGATGTTGATAAAGGGTATCAACAATGATAACATAATGCTTAGACTAGGGGCGTATATAGCAATGCTTGTGGAAATATAGTTTAGACTGAAAATGTTGATTCTTAAGATATAGGAAGGCATTTCCATACCAAGGATCAACAAATATAATGAGGAATAAGGACTCATCAGGGATTGGGTCCTCAACCATAGTTTCATCATCAAGTTGAGGTAATTCAAACATTAAATTAGTGAATGTCGGGGATTTCTTGGATTTCGAAACCCAAAAATCCAAATCAAACTCTTGAAGGATAGAAAACCACGTAGAGTCTTTTCCTCCAATTATTTTATGACCAAGTATGTGTTTCATGGGGTTGGAGTCAGTAATCACCATTTTCTTTTGCAATATTATGTAACTTCGTAAGCATTGGACAATAATAATGACTTCCAAAGAAAACTTCTCAACATGGGAATAATGAAACTCAAGACCAAGAAGGCAATTCCTAATATAGTAAATAAGGTTTACATTGTTCATATTTTCATCTTAGACAAGAACCATACCAATGGTAGATTCAGAGGCTGCCATATATAACATAAAATCACTATTGAAATTGAGAGGACTAAATAAAGGGGCAAATAAAAAATCATGTTTCAAAGTGTAAAAAAATGTCTAAGGTTGGTCATCCCATATAAAGTACTCCATATTTCAACAAACACATAAAACATTTTTTTATATCAGCACAATTGGAAATAAACCTACGCAAGAAATTAGCCTTTCCTTGAAGTGCTTGAAGTTGGAAAACTATGTGTATAGGAGATAAATTAATGATAGCCTCAAAATTAGAGGTATCAACACAAATCCCTACCTTGGATATGATAAAATGTATCAAACTCATAGATCGTATGAAAAAGACACATTTGTGAGGATTTATCCAGATTTTATAATAACAACATCAAAGAAAACTTCCTTGTGATGTGTGGGAAGATCCTCATGAAGTAAACATCAAACAATAAGGTCATCGACATAAAATTCAATGATGTGTTTTATACCGTGAAAAGCATAAGACATGGCCCATTGGAAAGTGGAAATGGAATTTTTAAGACCAAAAGACAATTTTTTATACACAAATGTTCCCCATGGGTGGATACATGTTTTTGTTAATATTCTAGTTTCATTTGGATCTGATTATAGCCAAAGAAACCATCAAAATATAGAATTTATATCACATTCATTAATAATTTGTTAATAAATAGTATGGCATAGTTATCCTTGGGATATGCCAAATTAAAGTCTCTATAGTCCACACAAAATTTAGTCATCGTTCCACACAAAATTTAGACATCGTTTACCTCTTATCAACTGGAATAGGATTAGAAACACACTATGTTAAGGGTACCAAATAGATAAAACCAACATCTAACAATTTTTGAACCTTTTCTTTGATAGTAAGTAGTTTACAAGGATTAACTCGTTGGACCCTTTTCCAAATAGTCTTAAATCCATAATAAGTTTTTATCTCATGTTTGATAATCGAAGGGTTAATACTAGGCATCTCTGTGTAAGACCAAAAAAATACGTCATGGAATTCTTTGAAAAGGGCAGTATAAGTTTCAATATCTGTAGGAGTGCAATCTACCCGAATCATAAATCTTTCTATGACACATGGTTTTTTAGCAATGTTAATGGGTATAGTCTTATGAGATGTTCACCAAGCTCCCCTCTTAGGAAACAACCTAAATTGATATCGAGGACTAGGAACAGTCATCATTTCTAGAGGAATTTAGGATTTTAGATGACCTATCCAAGAAATCTACCCAAGGGAGAAAATATGATCATCAATGGTGAAGACCCCCCTAGGGAAAATTTGAGACTAAATTGACTTCCATGATTTCTTCATCAGAAGGAAGTTCAGTATCAAAAAATTCAATAGAAGATGGATGCTCAAATTCCCAAATGGGCATGATATAATCATCGACTGGTTCACGAGGTTTTTCATTTGACTCAACAGAATCATATGGCAAGATGTGTTGATAAGAAATATTAGTTTGAATTAAATGAATTTGATCACCATATTGATCAACTTCCAATGGAGAAGGCATCAACCAAAGGTTAGGAGACATATGTGGTCCACAAGTTACATAAGAGATCATATGCATAGGAGAAATATAGGAAGAAGGAATGTTAGGTAGGGGTAGAGGTAATACATTAATAAGTGGCTAGATTTTAAAAATCTCCACACCAATACTCACATAAGTTGTAGGGTTATCTCCAACAAATGACACAAAATTTCCTATAGTGGTAAACTTGGTCAATGGTATATAGTAATCTAAATGATTGATCATGACATTATTGTCTCCAAGAGGAAACTGAAGCAAATGAAATGCTGAGGAAACAAAAGAAAACATGGCATAGAACCAACTATGACCAAGGAGTATATTATAGTCTAAGGTGGCATCAACAACTTCAACATTGACATACACAATTTCCCCCCTATATTGATGGAAAATGAAAGAAGAAAACCTTGTGATAAATTCTTCCAACATGATTGACAAAGGATCCACCCCTCTAATAGCATTCAACAAGGCTTTGTTTTGTATAAGGCAGCTCTGTAAAACCTCTAGAGTAGACATGGCACAAGGTGCTCGGGCTAAATCTTCAACAATATTGTAATGTTGGGAAACCCACGGATTTGGATCATATGTCAACTTATGGAGAACACCCTTAGGTGGGAGATATACTGGTTCCAAATTCTTATCTAGTGTGAGAGGTCTAGTGGGTGCGGCAAGGGTAGCCGCGCCCTTAGAATAAAAAATCAACTCAGGAGTGTCATAAGATTTTTCTCTTGTGGAAAAGTTAACTTGATCATTACACATAAGAATGTGTGCATTGCTTCCAGTAGGAAAATAATTTTTCCCCCAAATGTCCCTTGGTGGAGGTGGAGCTTGCAAAACCATTTTTTTATGGTTGGGCAAGGAATGGATGAGTCAAAACTACTGGTTGTTAGGTGGTTATCTGTGGTGCAAGAAGGCAATGGGCTTCATCTATACGAGGGCACTCATAGAGCCAAATGATCTCCATGGAAAATATTACAAGAAAATTTAACCTTTTGGAAATGCTCATTTATGCTCCCACCCTAATTAGGTTGGTTTTGAGTAATTCCCAAAGTAGGTTTAGGATTTTTCTTTTGTTTATTCTTTTTATTTTTACCACTAGGTTACTAAGGATTATTAGGTGTTGTGGAATTCATTGTGAGAACCTTGGAAGACTTCTTAGAATGTTATGCTTGTTGAGAACCATATGCACTTGCTAGGGCTTAGGATGTGATAATCCCCTGGCTGAGTAGCTAGATAGCTCATAGTATTAGAAGAAATATAACCAATGATAACATCAAAGTGTAGTCCTAGCTTGGGTTGTTGAGGATCAGTTAAAGGTTGTTGGGACCTAAGTGTGACTTAGGGTATATGAGGGTGAATTTGGGTTAAGAAAATTAAATTTAAAATGCACATATAAATGAAAAGGAATGTAAATGAAATGTGAATTTACCATGAAGGATAATTAGTTAGGATATTTATATATTCCCATGTCATTATATAATTGAGTTTTTTTACCTTAGGGTTGGGAGCATGGGGATTCAATTTTTTCCTTCGTTAGAGGGTTTTGTATATGGTTTTGGGGGCTTTGAGAAGAGATCTTTTAGAGAGATGGCACCGCCTCCCTATCACCATGGCAGGAAGGGGCTACATGTTATGTAATTGTTGTTTAAGTTAATGAAAGAAAACCTAGATCCTGGTTAGAATCTAGTTTTTTTATGTAACAACCCTTCATTTGCAAAATTTTGTGTAGATAGTTTATTGCTCACATAATTTTCCAAGTTTATGTTTTCGTGGTTTTTTTTCAATTTTTTCTTCTTATGGTTTTCAAAGTTATATATGTATTTTTGCAGTTCTTTTTCTTTTGTTGGCCCTCCTAGCTAGAGGGTTTTCCAACAAATTTGCACCAATTGGGAAATTTATCGTCCCCCTCTTCAATAGAGTGGTAGAAACTATCAGGCTAGGCAGTAACTCCACTATATCAATTCATATCTTATTCCTTCAGGTTGGTCTTTATTATATACATGAGGGAGAGATTGTTCACTTCATCTCCTGATGACTGTTCATATTTCTTATTATTTATTTACATCAATTACATTTATTCACCCAATCCTG